>JAZAVI010001606.1:0-13054 GCA_036326025.1 Chrosomus eos
AGTGCCATCTGCTGCAAAAACAAGTCGGCTTCCTTGGTCATGTCATCAACGGTGGGGGTGTGTCCGTTGACCCCACCAAGGTGGAGGTAATTTCTAAAATGAAAGTTCAAGACCTGATGGAGAATGATGAGTGCACGCCCTCTGTTCGGAGGATTAAATCATTCCTTGGCATGGTGTTTTATTATCAGCACTTCATCCCAAACTGTTCCTCCATTGCAAAACCTTTGTTTGCACTAACGGCAGGGCAAAAGAGACGAGGAAAGTTGGCGAAGGACAGGAAGTCTCTCGGTGTCTATCGCAAGCTTACTCCTGCAGATTGGTCTGTGGAATGTGAGGTCGCCTTTGACCAGTTGAAAACCATGCTGTTGGAATGTGTCGTACTTGCCCACCCAGACTTCGATGAACCATTTATCTTGTCAGTTGACGCGTCATTGGACGGGCTTGGTGCGGTGCTGTCTCAAGTGCCCCAAGGGGAATCCAAGGCCAGACCTATTGCTTTTGCGAGCAAGACACTCAGTGCATCACAGCGGAAATATCCTGCCCATAGACTGGAGTTCATGGCTTTGAAGTGGAGTGTATGCGATAAGTTTAGCCACTGGCTGAAGGGGCATAGCTTCACTGTTTGGACGGATAATAATCCACTTACTTACCTTCTAACAAAGCCAAAACTTGATGCGTGTGAAGTCCGCTGGGTGTCTAAACTTGCATCGTACAACTTTGATCTCAAACACCTGCCTGGAAGGAGAAATGTGGTGGCCGATGCCCTGAGCCGTGACCCTTTTTCAAAATCCATTGGACGGAGGCTGCTGAAGGAGCCGTATTCCAATCTGATTCAGGTAGCCAATGCAGTGGAGGAGGATTCTGTGCAGGATGTTTTCAGGGTCAGCTGCCAGTCCCAGACCCACAGATCTATAAACAACTCTGTGTGTAATGCGGCCGAGATCAGAGCTCTTTGTCAGGCACACTGTGACTGGGTGGATGCGGCAGAGTTCAGAGCACTCTGTTTAGCCCAACACGTTCAGCAGCTATCAAGTGGTCTGGATCTTTTGCCAGTGCTCTCTGCCCAGGAGCTACAGTTGAGTCAGCAGCAAGACATTGTCATCTCTCAGGTTTTGCCCTTCATTGCCACCAGGAGGCGACCATCTAGGCGAGAAAGGCATGGTGCTGACTCAAATGTACTCAGGTTGTTCAAACAATGGGACAAGCTGGAAGTTCATGATGGTGTTTTGTATAGGGTGACAAGGGACCCTGTTTCCAAGCAGAAAAGATCCCAGTACGTGTTGCCTCAGGGTCTAAAGGATAAAGCGTTGTCAGGCATCCACGATTTGGCAGGTCATCAGGGTCAAGATCGTACTCTTTCACTTGCGAGGCAGCGCTTTTATTGGCCTGATATGGAGAAAGATGTACGGGCGTATGTCAGATGTTGCCAAAGATGTGTGGTTGGAAAAACACCGGAACCTGCTGCTCGTGCACCCCTGGAAAGCATCAAGAGCTCTGCCCCAATGGAGTTGGTGTGCATGGATTTTTGGTCGGCAGAAGACAGCAAGCAGCGATCTGTGGACGTTCTAGTTGTCACCGACCACTTCACCAAACTCGCTCATGCATTCCCATGTCCCAATCAAACAGCAAAGCAGGTCGCAAAGAAGCTCTGGGATAATGTGTTCTGCGTTTATGGTTTCCCTGAAAGGATACATACTGATCAGGGCGCCAATTTCGAGAGCAGTTTGATTGCAGAGCTACTCCGGCTGGCTGGTGTTACGAAATCCCATACAACAGCCTACCACCCAATGGGCAATGGGGGGACAGAGCGATTCAACCGCACTTTGGGCAGTATGCTCCGTACTCTTCCCCTCAAAGAAAAGCACCAGTGGCCTCAACAGATCCAGACCCTCACGTTCGCTTATAACGCCACTGTTCATGAGACTACAGGCTACGCGCCCTTTTTCCTCATGTTTGGGCGTGTCCCTAGACTGCCAGTTGACGTCATGTTCAAGCAGGGGTTGAATGACCCTGGAGTCGTTGACTATGACTCGTACGGCAAGTCTCTGCTTTCCTCCCTGCAAAGTGCTATGGAGATCGCCCAGAAACACTCATCAGCCGAGCAGCAACACCAGGCCCGGCAATACAACAGACGTGTCAAGGGTACTTCCCTGTCTGTAGGTGATCGTGTTCTGGTGGCAAATAAGACAGAACGTGGGAAGAGAAAGTTGGCCGACAAGTGGGAGGATGGGGTGTACACAGTTGTGGGTGCGAATCCCAGCATCCATGTCTACAAAATACAAGATGCAAATGGACACACAAGAGTTGTGCATAGGAATCTGTTACTTGAGGTCAACTTCCTGCCACTCCCTGGGATGTGTCAAGATGAATCTGAACATGCTGGTGACGTGTCATTGGAAAGTGAGGAGTCTGATCAGGAAGATTGCGACTCTGGTGATGAAACAGCTATTATGGTTGGAGTGATGCCTCAGGAAGACACTGCACAGGACTTGTCATGCTCTGGGGATGAGACGGAGCCTGCAGTCTTGTCGCCTGGAGACTGTCCCGAGTCTAAGTTGGCTGATTCACAAGAACTAGTCCCATCCAGTCCAGTTCCTAGTCCTGCTAGGGTCATTGTTGACAGTCCATCCACTGCACCTGCACCACATGTTGACACCTCAGTTCGCACTGACTCACACTCACACAGTGGAGCGGATAGCCACGTTAGGACACGTGCAGGGAGACTGGTGAAGTCAGTTAACAGATTGATAGAGTCAATGATTCAGAAACCATTCCAAAAGGGTCCAAATATTTTATTTAGTGACTATTGAGCTTTAACATATGTTGAAAGTTTGTATGCACTGAGATTTTTGGTTGAGTGCCACAATTTCAGTGATAATATGTGTACAAATGTCTACAGGATAATATTTTCTGAGGTCAAGTGTTGTGTGGCGTACTAGGCGTCACATTAATTTAGGGGAATTTAGAGACCTGATCAACCTCTTTCTTTCCTGAACCTCGTATTTGAGGTAACTTTTAAGTTAACTGTGGACTAGGTCTACCTTTTCACTTGTGCCAGTTTGTGTCAGTAGTAGACATTTTCCTCCTGTAAGACATTCCTCAATCAGGATGTTGGTGAATTTCAGGAGGGGTGAATGTAACCAGGTTGAAATTTATATTTTCTTTTTTGTTGAAACTTCACCAAATCCTGATAAATATTGAATAATATGTGTTTTATTAAGTTCATAACATGTTTTGTACGGTTTACAGTATATTCAAACTGAAGTGTTAATACCTGTACTGTCGCTTTAAGAGGTCTCAGTATTACGACGTCAACTCTGCGCCTCTCTCAGTTCGCGCTTTGCTCACTGAGAGGAGGTAATGATTTTTCCGCTGGTTATCATTAAGAGTTTAATTCGTTTTGTAGATAATATAATATAACCATATGCAGTTATAAAGTGAATGCTAGTCTTAAGAGTGTAAACATGCAGCCGTGTTGTCAAAATGTAAGCCCTGTAAATACACTTTTGCAAGTTATACGGGAGACACATGTTTTTCAGTGCTACGGGGTTTCCTGTGTGTTTATTTGCTAATAGGAGACTGACGAACTACGTGTGTGGAAGAGACTGCATGTTAAAGAGCATTTTTCTGTTTTCTACTGATTTGTACAGGTATGTGTATTCAGTTAGTTCATTATTTACACAAATATTTTACTGGTTGTGTTTAACATTCTGAAAACCATATGTTATCAAATGTATTGGAAATGTATTTTATTTCATTTTATTTTTAAAGTCATCTAAATCACTCTTGTGTTAACGTAGGAGCTATGTTAACTTAGATTGTGTATGTAAGTGTAAATTAGCGCAGTTCGCGCTTTGCTCACTGAGAGGAGGAGACTGACGAACTACGTGTGTGGAAGAGACTGCATGTTAAAGAGCATTTTTCTGTTTTCTACTGATTTGTACAGATACCACTGATATACAGCTTGTATTAAAGGAGCAACCAGTAGCTGTTTGTAGTCCGGGTCCTTCCTTCAATCAGCACAGTCAAAATCACAGAACACAACGCAGATCACGCAGACGTCAACGGATGTGCATTTAGCCAGAAATACGGCAGACCACGCACACCCGTTACACTTACAAAGAAAAGAAACAAGGATCCCTAAGGGAAAATCACGAGGAGTTACATCTATGCATGGCTGGTGACGAGCGTGTGTGTGTCTCCCAGCCCGACGCGTCACGTGCGCGTGTTTCTGCTTCAGAGATAGAGCGCGCGTCTGTTTAAATGTCCCTTGTAGTTGGATTTGCTGAAGAGATGTCACGCGATGTTCTTTTCACTCGTCGATCGGCATTAAACACGAGGCTTATCTAGACTGAAAAACACAAACTAAACTAGAAACACATAAAAGAAAGGCGAAGGGCTCGCCAGGAGGCGATACATTACATCATGACACGCGGACATGGACGGAAGAGAGCGAGGAGGAGCTCTGCGGCCTCTTTAAAAACATTTCGGTTCACGCCTTCTTTTGGAAGTCTGCACCAATAGCTGGGAGGGAAGTTCCCGCGGAAGATTTCTCTGTCTTGTCAGACTGCTGGTCTAATTAAATTATGGCCTGTGGCAGAAATGTTCATTTCTACTGCAGAGATGTGCTATACACATAATCATAACTTTCATGGTGTGTTCATACATATATCTGGCGGAGTCATTTCCAGGGCATTCTAACAATATCAAACATGACATATAAAAGTTATTGGTACATGTTACAGGAAAACAGTTACATGAAGAATGCATCTAGGGGTCCCTAGGTTCATTTAAAGCTCCAATATGGTTTATATGTAGTACAATACATGGGCAAACATGAATACATATCGAACATATATAACCGTCTTCCAGTGATGCGGTTAAAGGTTTGTGTATGTGTGTGCGTGTCCATGAGCGGAGGTTCTTCTGAGTGGTCTCCTGGTCTCTCTTGGAAGGAGAGGGGGGGTTCGTGATAGTATGTAAATCAAGGAAACATTAACCCATTAGAGTCTCCAAGGACGCACACACCAAACACATAAAGGAAAGTCATGAGATGAACATGTATCACAAGGTTATGCATATGATATATATATATATATATATATATATATATATATATATATATATATATATATATATATAATATATATATATTAGAGTTAAAATGTTTCATTTTTCCTTCTCCAGGAATCAAGTCCCTGCACATTCTTTTGAGTCATAAATCGGTAACAGGTAACCAAACTCGAACAGTGTTAGCTTGGGGGAAGCTTCATGGGCTTGTGTGTGTGGTGGAATGTGTGTGTGTTAATTTAGATGTAATGGTTCACCAGATACCCTACAGCATGTTGTGTCTAATGACATGGATTCATTGATTCTAATGACATGGATTATGTCTAATGACAGTGTGTATTACATGGATTCAAGGTTTTCTAAACAAAACATGGAGCAAATCCGACCTTTCGCGAGTTGGGGAGGGCAGTGTTCCATGACACATAATAACATTACATTCGTATTAGAGATGCGCGGATGGGCTATTATTTCATCCGCAACCACATCATTAAACTCATCATCCATCCGCCATCCATCACCACAAACGTTTTTTGACCAATTTTCAAAACGCAGTTTACCGTTATACCGTGGGATTTTCTTGCTTCTCAACCGCGGTTAGAAAAATTCCATACCGTCCCAGCCTTACTGAAGTCACACAATTCTAAAAGGAACATATGTGATGGATTTTCTTTCCCTAAAATCTGACTATCCGCTTAAATGCTCACTCTGTAATACTCCATCTCCCTGCGTCTACAATCGACAACCGCTGAGTTTTCCTAATCCTACTCTACTCAAGCTCTCTTGCGTCTACAGTCGACATCTTAGCTTCGAGTTTTCTGAACTACTCTACTCAAGCTCTCTCGCGTCTACAGTCGACATCTTAGCTTCGAGTTTTCCTTACCCTAACTTCTTTGCTGCGCAGCTTGAATGACAGACAGACTTCAGTAAATGTCCTTTAAATGTTTTTAATTACGGCCAGGAGTCTCGAGCAATACTCAGAGAATCTCCCAAGTAAAAACAAGGCCGGTGGATCTCTCAGACAATTTCCATTGAGAATCCCACCGAAAACACTGAAACCACAGTTTTTATACAATAGGGGGTATGGCATAATGACATTAATTTGATTGGTTATTCATTTACAGAATTCTTCTGTTACTGGGTAGAGAAGAATATGTTTTAACCATTACTTCATTGATCACAAGTTCTAACTAGTCATCTGTCTAGTTTCATTTCCCATATTTGTTATTTATACATAGTCATGGGGTTCGACACACACACACATTCACCTAAAATACAGAATGTCTTAGAACATTGTTTCAGAGATTTAGCATGTCAAATAAGGTCAAATGGTAAAACATGTTTAGCTTAATATTCAGTTTAAATTTTCCACCACATTCCCCTCTCTGGGCATAATCAACCATGGCCAATATTAAATTTAATTATTCTAATCAATTGTCCATACCTGCATGATTTACCTGCTCCACCGAATCATCCTATTTTAAGTCAGTGACTTTAATACCACCTGTTATCTCTAATCATTTCCTTGTTTCATCTTTTACTTTATAATACCTTTAAGATATTCCTTCAATCAACATACTAAGCTGTAATACAACCAATTTCCAATGTTTCACATACACGTACACATACCATCTTCTCATCTATTCATCTCCTTCCCACCATTCTATCTCAAGTAAAAAACTAAACATACCATAGTACATTGCCTTTTAACCTTAGACCTTGAGTCAAGTTTCATCATCTTTTAGCTATCTTTCAAAATCGCATTGATCTAATTGGCCTTAACATGCTGATACTGTTGTTAACTATTTTCCTTAATCATATTTTGTTAGCTTTTAATTCAAGAAGGCAATTGTTTTTCATAGACAGATCTAGGGTCTGTGTAATAAAATCTAACCAAAAAAAATCTATAATCTTTCATTTTTATCCTTAACACTAATATCAATAATTTTATTATTTTGTTTATTATTATTATTATTATTATTATGATTGTATTTTGTCATTTTTTTAAAAAATAACTCTGTTTAACCCAACTCTTGCCACGAGAATAGCCTTAGCTGATGACATGCCATTTAATCTTTAACTACTTATCTTCCTACAATCCTATTTTCCAGAATTAACTGATGGACATAACTTATACCACCTCTAAGTTTTGGCAATGCGGAATAGCTCATAATGGATCCATTGATCCAGATCATTAAATCTGTAACTTCATTGTGAATTTAGAAAGCTTTTCAGAATTTTTTCTATATTAGCAAATATTCTATTTCTCTGAATCGTCTAAACTGATTAGACTAATTTTTAAATTTTAAATTAAAGTTTAAATTGAACATGTTTTTGGGTCATATTGTTCTTGGTCTTGGTTTTAACTCTGTCCCCTACATAATTTGTTTTAATATGTTGAAAACCTTTCTCAATAATACAATAACAAAACAATATTTCATTCCTCGAAGCCGGGCTAAATAAGCAAGCACTGTTGCTGTATTCCTAGCTAGCTAGACCCGCAGTCACCTCTCAGTTATCAAATACAGACATTAGACAATACATGAAAGGAACATTTCAGTAATCACACTGGTAACTTCTTCAACTAATAATAATCCATAAATTAAATGTTTCCCAAAATCAATCCCCTTTTGAAAGTTTTTCTTTCACCATTTTAGCAATTGGAAACACCTAAAATATATTTAATTTAGGCTAGTCATTAATTCATCACTATAGAAGTTTACCCAATTATCTATTCAGACCTAGTCTGGCAAAGTAACATCACCTATTCTCTCATATTAGTGAACAACTATTGCTATTACATTTTAGCATCTATGATATCTGTCTTAGACTTTTAAAACCCTCAAGTTTCTTCAATAATAGTCCCTAGATTATTTATTATTTGTACAGTAATGTACCTAGTTAGAGTCCCTATACTCTTCAGAATTAAGAGATTTTCTTTTTTTCAATTTACATGTACCTGAAATATTTTCAAATTAATCAGTAGTTTGTTCAAATCTCAACCCTATATCAATTATCGGTCCTACAGTTTGATTCAACCAAATAAAACATCAATAAACATCACATTATTGCTTCTGGAAGAACATCACAGCCTGGAAAAAATTCAAACAGAAATAGCAATATGATCAACATCAACACACTTGCGGATATAATAACACATATGCTGCATTTGAACACTTTGTTAGACCAGATGTGCTGGTCGTCGCGTTGGCCCCACAGACGTCTGAAACGTTCCATGTTCACCTTTTGACTCTTTGCGAGCCATAGCAAGGTCTTTCCCTCGCAGGTAGAGGAGGTACGTTACTAGCACGATCTTCTTATTTTCCCTCTACTTTCCTCTGGATGGCGGTTGGTGGGGTTGCTTAGGACTGGTTGGTGTAGTTTAAGATGAGATGCTTGCACAGAGGTGTCACCGCACCCCAGATAGGACCTTGTTTGTGGAGTGAGCCATTTCCTGGCTGCTTCGACCTGTTAAGGGAGACCTTAACTATTTTTGTTAGTGACAACATGTATTAACATAATCTGCTTGTCTGGCCGGTCGTCCTTTCTGATCAGACCTGTGAAATTTCATGATAAACAGTAACAAGACAATATTTTATACATTTGGAACAGAATAAGTTCTGTTCGACAGGATCCATCATGACATCCTAGAAAAAGGGAGAAGTTAAATGTGGGGTGGACAGGGCAAGCATGCTTTCTGCCTTCCCAAAGTTATACGCTGCGCATTGAGTCAAAAGTTTCTTAGATGGTTAGATCATATCGAAAGTTCGTCTGAAGGCTACATCCTAAATAAAAGGAAGTAAGATTTATTTTGTTCTATTGTTGGATCTAGAATGGAAAACTAGTCACCATCAGACATGAAAATGGGAAGTATGATAAAGTTTACCATAAGATAGAAATATAAAATCAGTTTTTTATGGTTAGTACCATAATTCATCTTCTCTATGGCGTTATTTCCCTGTCTAATGTCGAGAGCGCATTATTGTAGCGCGAAAGTACATTAATATAATGCGCGAGCGTGAATCTCTCTGCTCGCGCGCAGAATACAATGCGCGAGCGCGAATCTCTCTGCTTGCGCGCTAAGGTAGTTAACTAATGTTAACTAATGAACCTTATTGTAAAGTGTTACCATGTTTTTTTATATAACAAGGTAGCCTATATGAAGAACCTAAAACAAGAACTTTCAGATTTTAAAATTAAGGCAAAAAGATCTAGAAAGATAATTAAAAAAAGACCAATGAATCATGTCTATATGTGTAATGTAGTCTACTGAAGTTGAGTTGTATTGAACCCAAGTATAGTTTAGCCTATTCCAATAAACCGATTTGGGTTGAAGTGACAATATGAAATTAACATGAACATAAACTTTAACATAAACATAAACAAGAGGCAATGGGAACACAAGGACAGGATTAACATGACCAAAAACAGCCAATGACATTAAGTTCATTTAATTTATATAGCTCATTTTAACAACAGCCACTGGCTGGCCAAAGTGATTTGCAGAACAGTAAAAAAAAGGAAAAACACATAAAATACATAACATATGAAATAGCGATTTCTGATTGGTTGTTGCCGTTTTGACCAACGTTTATGCCAAGAGCAAAGAGAAAGAAATCGAAGAGAAGAGTAATTAGGCATGCGAACGCACGGGACACACAGTCTGCACATACACGCTTACGCTTACATACAAGCAAAGAGGAGAGATTCGCGATTGCACTGAACACGTTTTAAGTGCAGGCATATTCTCTGAGCGAGCCCAGAGAAAATTCTTACAAAAGCAGCGTGTATCTGAGAGCGCACGCACAGTTCCCACGCGCGAGCAGAGAGATTCGCACTCGGAACATTATAATTCGCGCGCGAGCAGAGAGATTCGCGCTCGGGAGATTATAATTTGCGCGCGAGCAGAGAGATTCGCGATCGCGCATTATATTCCGTGTGCGCGCATTATATTAATTTTTCTTTCGCGCTACAATAATGCGCTCTCGACATTAGACAGGGAAATAACGCCATACTTCTCTATTAAAATTTCCATTCATTCACATTCACACACTTTCACACACAAACACCCCACCCTCTCTGGCCAGAGAATCATACCTTTTTGTCTGCCATAGCAGTTTATGAACTGAATGTTAGAACGTAGACACACTGTGGCATTCCCCTTGCGACAGTGTCTAAACGTTAGGATATTAATTGTTCGATGCAGTCACAATGTGATTGAGTTTAACACAGTGAACGTAAACCTCAAAATCAAATAGATTAAACACTTTAACATAATAATCATATAGATCTTCGGTTGCAGTTGAGAGATTCAGCTTTAATCCCTCAAATGCAATTTGTCATTAAAGCTGCAGTCCGTAGCAATTTCCCTTTTTGTCGCCATCTCTGTTCGAAATCTGTAACTGCAGTGATTCGCGGAATTATAATCTTTACATGGGTTGTAAATCGGCATGAAACAGCGCGGACGAACACAGTGTTTTGAGGCGAGTGCTGCTGTCAATCACCGCGCTGTGTGGAGACTGTCATTCAGAATCACAGATTCACTTTTTGAAAGCTTGACCAACATACGAATTTTCACCGGAAAATGTCTTCTGAACAAGTAAGTAACATCCATTTTTGTTCTGATCAACTAAGGGGGAAAAGCATTCGACATGACAAGCGATCGTTAGATTTAATCAGCGCGATTTAACCGTGCAAATCATAGCCAGCCTACTTTGTTCTGAAATTGCTCATTTTAACAACATCAGCATTGTGTGACTAACGTTATTTAATGTGTTTTATGATTACCTGTGTAGTTCAGAATTCATATTCTCCATAATAGCTAAACGAGAAAGGCACAACAAAGGAAACTCCATAACTGTGTGAATTAAGAAAACGTACTGTTACACGATTGAACTATACAAATGTATTACTTGTTCTGCAGAAAAAAGCCACTTCTTCTTCCGTTTCGAATCCCTTCCGGAGTTCACGCACCTTTCAAAAGCCCCACCGATGTGTATCCTTGTGTTCGCATGAGACGGTTTCTTTCTCTTTCCACCTTAAATCCGAAGTACGAAGTCTTTTGTGTTTTATAACTGGTTAATCTCCAGTTCACACTGATGATTGTTGTTTGGATCTTTCTGGATCCGCCATAAGTTTAATCATGTAAAGTGCTGCGAGAAAAGCCCATCTCTACATCTCCTCACGCGCAGCCGGCTAGCCGAAACTCCTTCTTTATATGTACTGATGTGACGTAATGACGCAAAGACATGCTCGAATTTCCCGCGAAAACCCACCAGTACCACTGGAATTAAAATCATTATTACAAGCTAACCGTTTTGAATCTAGCTATGGCAAGCAGATAGTTTTGAACACTGGCTGAAGATGGTTTTTTAAAAATAATTAATTTGGATTATTTTTAACTTAAAAATGTTACGGACAGCAGCTTTAATTACACAATTTCAATTTTTCAAAACTTTTTGTTGTTGCTCATAAGCTATTTAAAAGAAGATTTGGAAATCTTCACACAATCTCGGATCCATGGACAAAAATAAAACATTTCTATCTCGTACCCCTGGTGATGACAGCACGTGATTTCAAAAGTTTATAATTAGAAACATTGTTCTTATTAAATCCAGAAAATTACCTTTAAATGAAATGGAGTGACCAATATTTTTGCTTTTCTAGCCATAATGTCTCTTTGGGACACTTTGTGCCCTATATGTAGTCATATATAGTCAATAATCTATTCTCAACAAATACATGCTTTTACCACTATTGGTTAAGTAATAAGCCTCACTATCCAAATCCAGTGTTTTAACTGATTGGTGAGTCAATCTCTCACTTCTGCTATTGAACTTCCTGCTGAAGGCTACTGGACCTATTTAAAAGCAGATTAAAAGTGTTAGTTGAAGAAATATGAAGAATTGCTGAAACCAGTGGATAATCAAAAACAATCATCAAGTTAATATGATAATTAACTAAATTTGAAATGTTCTCTGTAGTGATCATTGAAAATTCAGCACCTGGCCCACAAGTGAGGGGATGGAAGTCTTTCTTTTCTGTGTGGATTGTCGTTCAGTTGACTTGTTAGACTGATACGTTTGATCATCAGGCTGCAATGGCCCTCTTTGTCTGGCTTTTGATCCACCCTGGCACAACATTTCATAATGCATGGCAAAAAATTGTCTTTAGGAAAAGTCTCAAGTGAACTTGTCACCTTTTCCTGCACTGTCTCAGTTGACCCCTCAGAAGTGTCCACTTCCTCTTTTGGGAGCTGGGGAGCTGAGGGCACCACTTCCTCTTTCTCTCTCTCCAGTCATCCAACTTTTCAAGCCAGGCGTCTGAAACCTTGAACACTCAGAGAACTGCAAAACTCAAATTAAACTTAGTTTAATAACTAAATATCTCATCTGGTTATCAAGACAGCCGTTCCTCATTTTATTAAAAAGCGTACTTCATTGCGGGGAAGCAAGCATTTCTTCTTTGCAAAGAAGCAGGAAAAAACTCCAATTACAATACAGTTTTTTTTAACTTCCTTTCTTTGTCTTTTTTTTCCTCTTCACGAATCCAAAATAAAATGACTGTAAGATATATGTAATGTGCTTGTTCAAATCACAATTTATATTTAAATTGGTCACCCAACCTCATATAGTGCATAATGCACAAAAATTATCTTAGTTAAACATAAACCATTGACTCTTAGAATCTCCACAATGGATCAATTAAATATTTTCCACACTGTCTCCAGGGATAACGGGATACAAATTCTAGACACCTTCAGATAGAAAGTATAATATTTAAACACGTGTAGTTATCTTATTATTTATTTATTACTTTAAGAGCACCCTTGCTCAGTCTTATACTGTATCTCATCTACATAAATAAATCAAAGTTTAACTCACACAAGTTTCTTTATGATTCAAAATTGTATGTTATCTCAGAATACATATTCTTATTATTATGATTTATAACTAACAATTTCTGTAATTTCTTAATTGATTTCAAA
>JAZAVI010001607.1:0-13473 GCA_036326025.1 Chrosomus eos
AATCCCCTTCATTGTGGCCTTGATGGGAACACATGTGCAGTCTATAGCACCAATCACATTAGGGAAGCCTGAGGAATATATTGTACTGAAAGTCATAATCATCATGCTAATGATTGCATGATCGACATTAAAAATTATAATGTAACGTTAGGGCTACCTGCGTTGAAAAAAAAAACTGCTATACAACCAATTGGGTCTAAAGTGGCTTGGAAATGCCCAAAAACCTGCTTAATCGCCAGGTAAACTTTGCGAATGGCACGACAGACAGCACTAATCACCAAGTTCTCCGCATCTCCAATGTAAAGGAAAGAGCCACTCGCAAAGAATCTCTATATGCTGTTTATTTGTGCTGTTATTAAAGCCTGACTCTGACGAGTCGAACATTTATGCGTTTCCAACAAATTAATGATGTAACGACATACTCACGAGTAATGAGAAAAAAAAATATATCTCAAAAAGTACACTATCGAGCTGCGTTAAAAGACTTCCCGTATCAGCTCCGCTTATAAAGGCTCAATCTAATCCTGTTTACATGAAATAAGCCTGCTCGCGAGCAGGTTCAAGCTAGCGCACATGTTGCTATGACAGCAAGTCTAGGATGAGCTTCGAAGAACCAAACGATCCAAGATCATGCCAAATCGTCAACAATCAAATCCAGCTAACTGAGTTATCGACGTAAGAAGAACGAGCCCCTGGTGAGATTTCTTTTATTTGCTGTTGATCCCGTCTACGGCTCTGGCTGTTAAGTCAGGTGAAGTGATGTTTGATTCTTGAACGAATCGTCCTTTGAGCTCGTAACCGGTCGACCCGGATCACAGAATCGAACTGAATCAAACTTCGGTTCCGGGTTGATCATGCAAGACGCATGTCCGACTGAGCCAATGATCATGTCCAGACTGGTTATTGAACCAAAGAGCCAGCTCAAAATGAATCCAATCAAACCTACTGGCAGAGTTGAAAGTCAGCTTTTTGGACGTCTGACTCAAAAAGGGCACAATGAGCTAGTTCTAAACGTTAACGTTTTCCGAAGCAATCCTCGGAACTCTTTGACAGTTAAAACCAGCTCCTTCGGGTGGGGTAGAGTTGTTTTTGACACTTTGGTACGTGCGTCATCAACCCGGAACTAAAGTTTGATTCAGTTCAATTCTGTGAAACTGGCCAAAAAAGAATGATTCGCTCAAGAATCAAACATCCCTGGTCAGTTGTAGAGTGCTGTCAGAATACAATACAATACAATACAATACAATTTTATTTGTATAGCACATTTAAAAACAACTGGCGTTGACCAAAGTGCTTAACAAGGCCAAGAGACATACAATACAAGTACAATACAAAGACACGCACATCAAGATATATTAAAGGCTATTGAAAAGAAATACGTTTTCAGAGAAGATTTAAAAATTGATAAGGTGCGGGCAGATCTGATATGAGCCGGTAAGCTATTCCATAGCCTAGGTCCGAAAGCTGCAAAAGCGCGATCACCCCTATTTTTTAGTCTGGTTCGAGGGATAGATAATAGGTTAGAGTCCCCCGATCTGAGTGATCTTGACTGTGTGATTGGGTGAAGTAATTCAGATAGGTACTGTGGAGACTGGTTCTGCAATGACTTAAAAACAAATAAGAGAACTTTAAAATCAATTCTGAATTTAACCGGTAGCCAGTGAAGCGATATCAGGACTGGTGTGATGTGTTCAAATTTACGCTTCCCTTTGAGAAGGCGTGCTGCTGCATTTTGGACTAATTGTAAACGAGTGATGCATTTCTGAGAGGCACCAATATATAGAGAATTACAATAGTCCAATCTGGATGTTACGAATGCATGTATGGCAATCTCGAAATGCTTAACAGACAAGAAGGGCTTTACCTTGGCTAAAAGACGAAGGTGAAAGAAACAGGACTTAACCACAGCACTTATCTGCTTATCAAATTTAAGGTTGTTGTCAAACCAGACCCCCAAATTCCGAACACAGACAGTGCTATATGGTAACAACGTTTGTAGATCAACCTCATGAGTACTACGATCATTGGGGCCAAACAAAATAATTTCTGTTTTGCTCTCATTGAGACTCAAGAAGTTACTAGAAAGCCAGAGTTTCAGTTCGTCCAGACAGTCCAATATTGGCTTTAAAGCATGCTTGTCATCACGCTTCAAAGGCAAGTACATTTGGGTGTCATCGGCATAAAGATGGAAAGAAACCCCATGTAGAGATAAAATAGAACCCAAGGGGAGCATATATAGATTGAACAGTTCCGGGCCAAGAATAGAACCCTGGGGAACGCCGGACCCCAGTTTCATTTCGGAAGAGCACTGTTGCCCAATACGGACAGAGTAAGTCCTATTTGATAAGTACGAGCGGAACCATTGTAGCACCGTACCCCGAAAACCCATGCACGCTTCGAGACGAGAAATTAAAATATTGTGATCGACCAGGTCAAAAGCAGAGCTAAGATCTAACAAGACCAAAGCCACAGATTGCCCGGTATCAGTGGTCAGCAATATGTCATTCATGACTCTTAAAAGTGCAGATTCCGTACTGTGACGAGATTTAAAACCAGACTGAAATTTCTCATAAATCTGACTATCATTCAAGAAAGACTGGAGTTGACTTAATACCACTTTTTCGAGGATTTTCGAGATAAAGGGTAAATTCGAAATTGGGCGGAAATTACTCAGAATTGTCGAATCCAAGTTAGATTTTTTAAGCTTTGGCAAAACTGAAGCATGTTTCAGGCTGTTGGGAACATCCCCGGTGTAAAGACATTTGTTGATAATAGACAACAAATCAGGACCGATAGCACGAAATACCTGCTTAAAAAAAATAGTGGGAATCGCATCTTGAAAGCAACTAGTAGGTTTTAAAATTGCAACAATTTCACTTAGAGAGTCAAAGGAGACAGGCTCAAAGACAGACCATATGGAAGAGCATACGGGGACTCCAAGTGGAATACAGGCTGACAAAGGCATTTGCGATCTAATCAGTGAGATCTTCTCGTTAAAATATATTGCGAATTCCTCACAGAGAGAGTCCGACATCTCTGGGAACTGATTAGTAGGGGGATTCAGAGCAGAATCAATTATTGAAAATAAAACATTGGGCCTATTACTGTTAAGTCTAATCAGCTCAGAAAAGTAGTGACATTTAGCAGCTTTAGCAGCTCGCTGGAAAGCAGAGAGGGAGTCCTTTAAAATTTCATAGGAAACATGTAATCTGTCCTTGTTCCACTTGCGTTCAGCCCTCCTACAGATCTGTCTGAGAGAACGAACATTTTCATTTAACCATGGTTTTAAAGCATGATTATGTTTATGTTTCTTTTCCCTAAGAGGAGCAACAGCATTTAAGACATTAGAGCAAATAGAATTAAACAGATTCAAGTGATTAGCAGCATCCAAGGAGCTTAAAGATGGAACCATGTCTATGTCTTGAGTCTCATGTAAACCAGGATATAATGCCAGAAAATCCTCCACTGCACAGTCATTAAAAATTCGAGTCATCCGTGAGCAAGTATGATGCTTGTGTGTAGTATCATTAAAAGGTAGAGAGAACAGAATCGGAAAATGATCCGACATGCCAGCACAACCAATGCCAATGTCCGATACAAGTAAACCACGTGATAAAATTAGATCTAAAGTATGTCCCTGGATATGAGTGTGGCCAGACACCCACTGATTCAAATCAAAAGAGGCAACAAGATTTAGAAACTCTTTGGAGAGTGGCTTAGATTCACAGCACACATGAATGTTGAAATCGCCCAAGATTAAAATTATATCATATCTAGTAACAAGATCCCCCACAAACTCTGCAAACTCATTTAAAAAATCCTTATTCGGCTGAGGCGGACGATAAACCAAGGCAAATACCAGTGAGTCTTGAATGCCCTCAAATTCAAGATAGTGGGGAAAAAATGTAGCCTGGTAATACCAGACTCTGCTACTTCACTTTGCTTCGTAGACAGAGTCTGGAATGGCATAATAGAGAAGTGTTTTCTCTCTTGCTAGGGGGCGCTTGTCTGAAGTTTAAAATCATTGGTTACCCGTAAGCCAATCAGATAAGTTTATTTATGACGTATGTCATGTGCCGACACAGCCGCATCGAGCCACAGACATCATGCATCAAACTCGAATCTATGATTGAACTTCCAATGTAAACACTTGATGATGTGAGCGAAATACCGGAGTGAACATGTCTGTAAACAACTTTTTTGATCGGGGAGTGATGCAATAGAATGACTGCTGCGCTTGACAGGGCGCAAACGAGCAGAGAGAGAGTGAAATTGAGAGAGAGAGAGTGTGAGAGTGAGAGCGAGAGCGAGAGCGCGAGAGAGAGAGCGAGCGAGAGAGCCCCTTTCGCGCGTGCGCACTCTGAAGTCTTTAAACAACACGAACGCTGTCTTGCTCTCTCTCTCGCGCATATTAATCAAAATCAATTGACAAGATAGTAAAAGGTCAGAAGACCGCGGTTTTCTTGACTTGACTTGACCTCACGTGGAGCATTTGGAGATTTGTAGAGATTAGAGACTCTAGGAACAACATCTCAACACTAAATTATAAAGGCCTGTCTCATATAGACGCCTGTCTCAAATACAAGCCGGTACAGTTCGAAGATTTGGGCAAATAAAAGCCCGGGCTATTATTTGAAGTTTTACAGTATTTAAGACCTGGAAAAGAAAGGAGACACTGACCTGTCAAAAGGCTCCCCAGTTTCTCGGCTGACGATCGGTTATAGCTGATAAATTAAACTTTTCCCAAAGGGAGTAGGGCCACAACATCACCTCCATTCAAAATGTTTAATACACACTAGGGATGCACCGATACCACTTTTTCCAGACCGAGTCCGATACCGATACTTTCATTTTTGGTACTCGCCGATACCGATACCGTAACCGATACCTGTATTTTTAATTTTCAATTAATTTTCAATTCATGCATTTGTAATTTTTAAATGTATTGGTAGTCTAGAGAAACCAAAATAATATCAATCATATTAGTTGTTTATTAAATTTAAACTTAATTAGTTCAACAAATATATATTTCATGCACTGCATATTTATTACTGCATAAATTAAATATATATGGATCTTTTTGTAAAGTTGAAAGAGGTAGCCTATTTAGCCAAGAGCAGAGAGTAATTTATTTGTCCTTTGTTTGATTAACATTAAAACACAGCAGCAGATTTATTAAAGTGCCGCCCCTTTAAGACCGAACGCACGGACGCCATTTGAATTATACTGTCTACGTTCACTTGATATATATAACAGACTTTTACTAGGATACTCGCCAATGTGTTTTTACATAGTTTTGTGTGAATTCGTCCGTACAAGCGCAATGCGTGAAAGACTTCCATTCAGTATTCGCGCGCTGTTTGGTGGTTTTCGGGGCGCGCGCTGTGGATGTTTGAAGTTCATGGAAATTCTTGACCTGCAAATGTCCTGTAATAATGTAGGCAACCACTCGTTAAACATAAATAAGGTAACAGTTCATGTTTTACTTACATATACGATTTAGTTTTAATCCAAATAACACGTGCTGAGTGAATGATCCGCAATCAACAGCATTCAACAGAAGTGCGCTCTCTCTCTCTCTCTCTCTCTCTCTCTCTCTCTCTCTCTCTCTCTCTCTCTCTCTCTCTCTCTCTCGTCAGTTAACGTTATAAATAAGCTACATGCTTCGTTTTACTTGATTTCCCATTGACATCCGACTGAACTACAAACTTTCCGCCGACGTCTGTGAAAAAGGGATGCGCTCGACCAGCTCGCGCGTCTGTGTCATAGCGCGCTCAATCCTCTGCGTGTTTTCTCTTATCAGCTTGCGCAACATATAGTTATATAGACGACGCGTTAATATATTCTGTTTAATATTCCACTGATAAGATACATCTATTTCATATACAGCCTTCTTTTTTTATCCCCATTATAATTTCTGACACTGTACACATGCTGCCTGGTATCGGTTGATGGTATCGGGGCATTTTTACGAGTACGAGTACAAGTACATGAGCTCAGTATCGGGCCCGATACCGATACTGGTATCGGTATCGGTGCATCCCTAATACACACTCTTCTTGTTCTGGCTTCAGCTTGCTAATGCCGGGAATATTCTCCACAACAGAGCGAATTGCATCCGCGTCTCCATATCCGCGGTCGTTTTCGATTTCCCTGACCTAATCTTAAACTCGGCGCTTAGCGACTACGTCACGGCTTTCAGCCCGCCCTCTGTTCGTTGATTGGCCCGGCTGTTTTCAGGCCGGAGGAAAACGGATAGATAGGCCGCTATCTCAGACTGAGTACAGAAGCGAAATGAAATTGAGCGGAGTCTGACGTAGTCAGGCTAGAAAAAATGCCCCTGTATGAGTTATCCTCTCATATTTATACATCACATGATATATAGTCAAGCAATGTCACATGAGTAACGAGCGCAATATCCCACGAGTGCAAATGTGATATTGATTTTATACAACAGTTCAACAAAGTTAATATTGAGTTCTTTTAGACACATCATTGTCTATTTTTGCTCAATTTTGCCAACGAAAATATTACCCATAAGCCAGAGCAGAACTGTTGTGCGTCTCCGAACAACACGCAGCAGCGTTTCTGAACGAATCTGCGTTTTGAACGAATCAATCGGGTGAACCAACGATTCAATGGCCCATTCGTAAAAGAGAGCCGTTTACTTCATTCCTGAATGAATCGGCTGTTTCAACGAATCGAATCGAATTGCTCATTGAGATATTTACCCCCACCTACTGGCGGTTTTAGTTTCATATTTAGAGTATTGTCACAAGTGACAAAGGAAGCGGAACCAATGTCCGCGGGAATTGTGTTCCCCCCGGAACAATAACAGTGGAACACCAAGCCGGTTCCGCTTGTTGTTGGTTCCCATGACAGCGGCAGCTGATGAGGCAAACGGTATCAGGTGCGGGCGATTGGTGTGCGGATCAGCGATAGGATTTGGCTGGCTTAAGGGTGCAACGGTGATTTGTGTGAATACACGCTGGAAACGTGAATTGGATGGAAAGTGGGAGAAGTGTGGAGATACAGTCAAGACTGGAGAACGCCATCATTCCTGAGAGGAAGTTAAGTAATAAAACATCGAATCTGTGTGAAGGCATGCCTTGCACTGAGCTGAATAAGGAATTGTGAAGTGGATCGATCACGAGTGTAACTGCCACTTAAGAGTGTGAACTGAGTCATCATTAAAATCCTGATATCTTCGTCTGAGGGCGAGAAAGTATTAAATATGCTGTTTTCCATGCTGTGAGAAGTCATCTGCATCTCTTCATCTCCTGAGTGCTGAGTCAACATAACAGTGGAAGGAGTATCTATTGGGTGAGTGCTGGCCTTATTGCACTGAGAGTGGATATGCAGTGCCCGAATTGAAGTGTCACACAGTATTGGACTTAACGTGAAGTTGCAGTGTTTGGGTGTATATTTAACTGCCGGTATTCCCCAATTCATATTTTTGCCCAGAGTTTGCTGAACAAAGCCTCAGTGTTGTATGTTCATGTCCCATTCAGGCTATAGGCCATCGCTCCGATACCAAGAGAAGTGTGTTTGCCCCGTAATAACTTGTCATGTCTTTTTAAATAGAAGATTTAAATCCAAGAAGGCCTACTTACCGATATACTTACCTGCTTGCTGGAACGGCGGTCGAATCCCTCCTCCTCTGTGGCTGCCAGTAACCCGGGCCCTCGCAGTGAACCCCCGGTCTCCTCCTCCCTGGAAAGAGAGATGAAGCCCGCATTAAGACTTTTAATTCTTGCTTTTATTCAATAAAGATTGTTACTTTTAGAAATTTCTTCCTGTCTGGTCTCTGGTACGCTCCTCAAGGTGGTCCTGGGTTCGAGGGGTGGGCGCAGTCTGGCTTGGCCCCCACGGTCACGACCTGTGACCGTATCATTTTATATTTTATTTTACAAAAAACATTCAAAGTTCACCCAAATTTTTTTTTTTTTTTTTTTTTTTTTTTTTTTTTTGATGACAGAATTAAACTTTCTGTCATCAGTTACTCCCCCTAATGGCCTCCTGGTCATTGTAGCCTAAAATTTTATGAGTAATAAATCACATGTTGAATCAAATTAATACATTTCTTTCTAAAGCTACTTTTTGTAATGTCTATTTGATGCTTTTCTTATTTAACACAAAAATGACTTTAAATGATCTTTTGGGGATCATTTCTCAGACAAATTTGATGTGCAATTAATAAATTAATTAATTGTGTATTTAATTATATTCAACATTTTAATCACTTGGCAGGCTCCTTCGTGGGTTTCGGTTATAAGACTTAAATGGTAAAGTGTATTCATTACCAGTGTTTGTTTTCGTCTATTCCTGGGGTTTAGTTCCCGTTTTCATGGTTACCTAGGTTTCTAAGCATGTCTCCCTGTTACTCAGTATGTTCCACACCAGTTTCTAGTTAGTTTTCATTTCTCCAGCGTATGCATACAAACCTGTGTCGACTCTTTGTCGGTACTAAGCTGTTTTGTTTGGAGCTACCCTCTGGAATGAGTCTCCTTCTTGGATTACCTAGCTTTAAGAATAAAGGCTGCGATAAGATGCTCGCCTCAAAACCACTCCTTCCAGCAAATGTTCCACTCAGCAGCTGGGAAAGAATATTGACAAATATCATTTCACAAGCTACTTCTGTTTCTGATTAAATCGGTCTGAAGCTGGCCTGTCAAATAGTTTTTGTATAAATATGGTTTGATATTACCTAATATAATTTTATTTCAGAGCGAACGCTGGTGTGCTTGACTGCCGCTGTTCTTCGGTATATGTTTGTTGAGATCTATTTCTTTTCTTTTTCTTGAGTGTAATGTTTTATTATAGTTAGTTTTTTCTTTGTCTCATGTTTGATTGTCTTGGATAATCCCTTCATGAAAATGCAGTTGTAAAGAGTAGCTTTTTTAAACTCCGTCACATAGCAAAAGTGAAAAACTTTGCACTTATTTCCTCTCGATTGGACTACTGTAATTCTACCTCAAATTACACCGTCTCGGTTACAGATGGTTCAAAATTCAGCAACCAGATTGTTAACAGGAACTAAGAAAAGGGATCATATTTCCGCTGTTCTTGCCTCCTTGCATTGGCTACCAATAAAATTTAGAGTCGACTTTAAGATCCTGCTTTTTGCTTACAAGGCTCTACATAGCTCGGCCCCGGATTATATTTGCGATCTTATTAGCCCATAAGCAGCCTCTAGGTCACTAAGATCTTGTGATCAGTCACTTTTATCTGTCCCTCGCTCTCTGTGTAAATCAAAAGGTGATCGAGCCTTCTCTGTAGTCGCCCCAAAGCTCTGGAACAATTTACCTTTAAACATCAGGGACCTCTCCATCTCTGGTTGCTTTAAAATCCAGCTTAAAAACCTATTTTTACTCTCGTGCATCCGAGTAATGTTGTGTATGTATTTTAAATTAGTCTGTGTTCTACGCTATGTACGTACGTATGTAACTGGTCTCTTTTCTGCGTTGTGTTTTGGTTGGTATGAGAAGAACAGGACAGCATTTGGCAGTTTCACTGATCTTTTATTCCTGGTATAAAACAAATGTAATCAGCCTCTTAGTGTGAGAGTCGCCCTCGTTTACTCTCTCCAGTGCATCACCAATGCAAAGAGGATAAATCACATTGAACAAGAAGATTCATATAACAGAAAGCATACGTGATATAAAACAAATGTAATCAGCCTCTTAGTGTGAGAGTCGCCCTCGTTTACTCTAGAAAAAAAAAGGTGATGTACACTTATCACGTGTGCTCTCATTTCCATATTTAGGCCCAGATGCAAAAACATAACGTAAACGGGATGAAATGACAAAAATAACCACACAGATAGGTAAAATAATATTATATACACAGATTAGAGTGAAAATAGTGACATAATAGCAACAATTCAAATTATGATTAAAAAAGATTATCAAGAGCCCCAAATAAGCTCCCCTCTCCAGTGCATCACCACTGCAAAGAGGAAGAGGAGGGGACAAAACAGGAAATTGTGTAGGCTCATGACGACATCACAATTAAAGGAGAAGGCACTCACTTCAATTAGGCAGTAATATCAGGTGTATGAAAACAAGCCATTTCGTGTGAATTGTAATAAACAGTATATGCATTCTAAGAGTGTACTTTCTGTACCTGTTACACGTATATACACTGAATGATTTTGACACTTGATTTTTATCTTCTTCTTTTTTTCTACTACTTTTCTCTTTATTTTATTTGATTGATTTATTGTATTGTACTATAAAGCACTTTGGATCAACTACGGTTGCGTTAAACTTGTGCTCTATACATAAAACTTGACTTGACTATTTCAAATGGATGGGAAAAATAGGGGAAGGCACTCACTTCAATTAGGCAGTAATATCAGGTGTATGAAAACAAGCCATTTCGTGTGAATTGTAATAAACAGTATTTGCATTCTAAGAGTGTACTTTCTATACCTGTTACAAATATATACACTGAATGATTTTGATACTTGATTTTTATCTTCTTTTTTTCTACTACTTTTCTCTTTATTTTATTTGATTGATTTATTGTATTGTACTATAAAGCACTTTGGATCAACTACGGTTGCGTTAAACTTGTGCTCTATACATAAAACTTGACTTGACTATTTCACACAAACCCAACCCTTGCTTAAAAATGTAGAGCTCGATTGCTGGTGGCAAGTAATGAGGCATAAAGTAAGAACAAAAGTATCTCTGCATTCCACTGCTTAGCTCTTGTTCCATGGAAAAGAAAAAGAAAGCCAACAACTTTTCAACAATACAAAGATTGTTTGTTTATCGTCAAACCCATTTTCCACGAATACAGGTTGGGCAGCATATAAATGTTGTCAAAACACTTTCGAGTCTTGAGAGGACTAACAAGTAGGCCTACACGTACTCCCGTACTGTACAAAACGTGATGCTTGTGAGGGGAAACGGCCAGCTCAGAAAAGCGTCTGCCTCCGAATACTACCTACTGAATAAACTTGCTGAATAGCTACTATGAAAAATGGGGGATCAAGAAAATGCTGCAACCTAATGAACACACGATCTGGAGCACTGCTGTTTCTAAACGTCAGGATCCAACGATCAAAGGGGTCTAGACAATGCATCGAGGTCTTCAATCAGAACAACAACTTGCAGCAGCAATACGACAAAATGATAATATCAAAGGAATACAAAACGTCAATACACAACATAATATCTGTCTTTATGCAGATAATTTATTGTTATGTTTACAAAACCCTTATAAGTCATTGAAAGAAACCTTTAAAATTATTAATATTTTTTCAAAACTTTCTGATTATACAATAAATAATCAACAATATTCCCACTTTCTGAGGGCGCCTGGGATTCCACAGCTCATGATTCTTCTCTTCCACTCCACACTGGCAACCTTACATACTTGGGTATCAACATTTCCTCCAGACTGTCAGAGTTGTTTAATCTCAACTATAAACCACTTTAAAAAAATATTGGAGATGATTTAAAATGCTGGACTAACCTACCACTATCAGTTATCAGTCGCATTGCTACAGTTAAAATGAAAACTTTACCACAAGTCAACTATCTGTTCTCAATGCTTCCAACAACACCCACCGATAAATGTTCAAATCACTGGATACATTAACCTCTCACTTCTATTGGAAAACTAAAAAAAAACTAAAATATCACTAGAAAAATTACAAAAGATAAAATCACACGGCGGCCTAGAAGCTCCAAATTTTCAATATTTATTTTTAGCAAACCAGCTACAATATTTATATTAATGGATTCATAAAAATAATCATAATAATTCATGGATGGAATTAGAACAAAACCATTGCAAAGATACTTCAGTTTCAGACCTTTCCTTTCTACCAAAATCAATTAAGAGAATGCTCTATTTTAATAATATTACAATTGCATCAACTCTGACAGCTTGGTGGAAAGTAAACAAAATTAATAATTCACCACTAACAACATGTAGACACACCCCCATTTGGTTTAACCCTGATTTTCAATTATGCAATAAACCGATCAATTTTCCATCTGGGAAACAAAAAGGAATCACTCATCTCCATCACTTATTTGAAAACAACCAATTCGTATCATTTAAAATACTAGTCCAGAGGTACGGTCTTGGGGGTGAACAGTTTCTACAATATCAACAAATTAAATCCATAGTTAAATCCAAGATTAACATAATTAAAAACCCACTTCCTCCCTCTCAGTTAATGGAAGATATAATGAAAATCACTAATACCAACAAACTAAAATCCAAACTACATAAACATATATTAAATTAATGATACAACAATTATAATACCCATGAATAAATGGGAAAAAGATTTAGCCTTCTCCCCCAACACCGACATCTGGAAGGAAATCTGTAACAACACATTCTCAATGACTAATAATACTAACCTCCAGCTTATACAGTTCAAGATTATTCATAGGATTCACATCACCGAAAGAAAGATGTTTATAATGGGCCTGAGGGAAACAGACATTTGCTCACAGTGCACACTGGGGAGCACAGACGACTATTTTCATGCCCTATGGACCTGTCAATCAGTTCACTCATTTTGGATATCAGTAATCACAAAACTCTCCGTTATCATGGGTTGTGGAATCCCTCCTTTTTCCGTCACTCTGTTTACGTAATAACTGCATGGAAGTTGATAATCTCCCAATCAAATACAAAAACCCCCTCCTCATCTCTCTAACTATAGCCAAGAAAGTAATTTTGCTAAACTGGAAGTCAAACTGTATACATATCAGGGCTGGACTGGGACGAAAAATCGGCCCGGGCATTTTGGCCCAGACCGGCCCAGGCACACTACAAGATCATAAACACAACCGATCTTTGCATGTCCTTGAATATGTATATCATCTCCTATTCCTTAAAACCAATAATGCCATAATGAGTAGGAATGAGTGAGATTTAACAGATGAAATAACTACTGTTTGTAAAATACAATTGAAGTATGCTACACTACACAGTGATAAATACTAAAACAAGCTACAGTATAAGTTGCATTGGCATAGCAATACCAGTGTTTCATACTGGATTTTTGGTAAATCTGTGATGGGTGTACCTTGATCTGTTGGTACGGTCTGAAGAAAATTTTGTGCTTTTTAATATTAAATTCAGCCATCTGGTGCACTTTTAGAGTAAAAAATTAAGACCTCCAACCCATATTCAGTGTGCAAATTGAACAAAGAAAAACTCAAACCTCTTTTATTTGTGATATAGTGTCTGTCTACATTACACTACTACATAATAATAGTTATAATATTAATCCCATGACAGTAATATACATGTATTGTAAAACAAATGCACTGAAAAAATAAAAAAAACTTTCAGAATTAATTTCGTACTAATTTCTATACTTATAGAGAAACACGTGATCTTTTATTTTGACAGAAACTGCATCAAACTTTTATTTTGGCGGAAAACATGGTTTCCAAACGTGTGGAAATAATGTAATGGGTTCTACACAGCCTACAT
>JAZAVI010001608.1:0-12214 GCA_036326025.1 Chrosomus eos
GATGGTGTTACGAGTGTTGTAAGAATGCCCACGTCCCAGTGCCCATTCCCACACCCAGACACAGCCCGCCACGGTGCAGGGCTAGCACAAATAAAACCAACTCATGTTGGTTGTGCAGAAAATGTAGTGAACGCGCCCATACAATGCCCGCTTACACTACACGATATGTGTCCCTTGGTTTCTGTAAAAACGAAACTAACACACATTTAGTCGCCGCGAGCCGACAGTGTTCTCAGTGCAGTAAATGTGCCCGCTGTCCCGCATTTCCTCACTGACACGCCGAATCCCACGGGATTCACCCCCGCTCGCTTTCTATGCACAACCCGTCACAGAGAAGCTGAGCGCGGCCAGGCTGCCCGCTGTGATTAGCGCGCGCCTCGCACGCTGTGAACACAGCGTTGATTCAGTCGGCGCGAGCCGAGTGTTCTCCGTGCAGAAAATGTGCCCGCTGTCTCGCGCCCGCATTTCTCACAGACACTCCGAAATCTCACGGGATTCGCCCCCGCTCGTTTTCTCTGCACAACCCGTCACAGAGAAGCTGAGCGCGGCCAGGCTGCCAGCTGTGATCAGCGCGCGCCTCGCACGCTGTAAACACAGCAGTGATTTAGTCGGCGCAAGCTGACAGTATTCTCAGTGTAGTAAATGTGCCCGCATTTAGTAAATGTGCCCACATTCCCTCACACGCGCCGAATCCCACGGGATTCGCCCCGTTCGCTTTCTCTGCGCGTCCCGCCATAGAGAAGCTGAGCGCGGCCAGGCTGCCAGCTGTGATCAGCGCGCGCCTCGCACGCTGTAAACACAGCAGTGATTTAGTCGGCGCGAGCTGACAGTATTCTCAGTGTAGTAAATGTGCCCGCATTTAGTAAATGTGCCCACATTCCCTCACACGCGCCGAATCCCACGGGATTCGCCCCGCTCGCTTTCTCTGCGCGTCCCGCCATAGAGAAGCTGAGCGCGGCCAGGCTGCCCGCTGTGATCAGCGCGCCCCCCGCCTCGAACGCTGTAAACACGGTGTTGTGTTCCCAGTACACAGGGGCTCTCGAGCCGCCGTCCTGCCGCGGCCAGAGCCCAGATTTCATTCTACCCCTAGCTCTTCACGCAGATGCGTGGTCAAGGCTTCCCGGGGTATCAGAATGGGTGTTGAACCCTATAACGAGAGGCTGTTCGCTACAGTTCACTCGACGCCCCCGTCGTTATACGGCGCGAGTCGAAACTACGGTGTAAAGCGAAGTGTTTCATCTACTTCGAGCCGAGATAGCGAAACTACTGAGAAAAGGGGCTATAGAACCTCTATCTCAGGGCGAAGGGGGCTTATACAGCAGATATTTTCTGGTACCGAAAAAAGATGGTGGGCTCAGACCCATTCTAGATCTGCGACTGCTGAACAGAACGCTCGTGAAGCGCCAGTTCAGAATGCTTACGACCAGGAAAATCCTCGCGCAAGTGCGCCAAGGAGACTGGTTCATGTCAATAGATCTGAAAGGCGCCTATTTTCAAATACAAATAGCGTCCCATCACAGGCGATTCTTGAGATTCGCCTTCGAGGGCCAGGCATATCAATACACAGTCCTGCCGTTCGGCCTGTCCATAGCACCCCGTACGTTCACGTAGTGCATGGACGCGGCCCTCGCCCCCCTGAGACTTCGGGGCATGCGAGTTTGAACTACTTGGTCGATTGGCTGATTCTAGCTCGTTCACGAACGGAGCTCGTAGAACACAGGGCCGCATTACTCGAGCACCTCAAGGAGCTGGGCCTTACAGTCAATTGGGCGAAAAGCTCACTGCTCCCCAGTCGGAGAATTTCCTTTCTGGGAACAGTGTTAGACTCGCTATCCATGACAGCACGCCTGTCACCGGAGCGCGGATTGAATATTCAGCACGTCGCGAGATCCTTCCGCCACGGCTCTATAGTCCCGCTCAGAAGGTTTCAGAAAATGCTGGGTCTGATGGCCTCAGCAGCCTCCGTACTCCAGTTGGGCCTGCTCCGCATGCGCCCACTGCAGCTATGGCTAAAAGCACGAGTTCCCCCAAGGGCGTGGACCGCAGGTCTATTTCGCCTCAGGGTCGACCTTCAGTGCATTTCGGCTGGAAAGCCATGGAAAGCAACCGACTGGTATCAGTCAGGTGTGAGTCTGGGGATCCCCTCGAGTGTGAAGGTGGTGTCTGCGGACGCCTCCACTCGCAGGGAGCGCTGCTCGAGGGCAGACCGCTAGCTGGCCTATGGTCAGTACGGGAGAAGCTCCTGCACATAAACTGCTTGGAATTAATAGCAGTCGACAAAGCGCTACGGCGCTTCTGTCCCCAGATAAAAGGCCACCACGTATTGGTCCGGTCGGACAACATGTCAGTGGTGGCGTACATAAATCGCCAGGGCAGCGTCAGGTCCCGAAACCTTTACAGGCTGACGGGACGCCTCCTGGTCTGGGCTCAGCACAACCTGCTCTCGCTGAGAGCGGCGCATGTGCCTGGACACCTAAATGTGGGGCCAGACAGGCTGTCCAGAAACAACGTCCCAGCAGGACAATGGTCTCTGCACCCGCAGACGATCCAGCTGCTGTGGGAAACAGTTTGGCAAGGCGCAGGTGGACCTGTTCGCGTCCCAAGAAAACGCTCACTGCCCGAGATTCTTCTCGAAATGCCGGGAGGCGCTGGCCCGTGTTTGGCCCCCCGCCCCCTATATGCTTTTCCCCTGTCTCACTCCTGCCTCAGGTGTTGGAGCGAATCAGGAGGGAGGGATGCCCAGTGCTGCTCATAGCTCCGCTCTGGACGAACCAGGCTTGGTTTCCTGTCCTGATGCACCTGACCAGCACTGCCCCGTGGCCTGTACCATTGAGGAAAGATCTCCTCTCTCAGGCGGAGGGCTCGATTTGGCATCCTCGCCCGGATCTGTGGTCCCTGTACGCATGGGCCATCAACGGGTACCCGCTAGCCTCCCGGAAGGAGTGCTAAACACGATCGCGCAGGCTAGAGCTCCGTCTACCAGACGGCTCTATGCCTCTAAATGGTCGGTGTTCTCTACTTGGTGTCGAGCCCGTGGCTTTTCACCTGTGGACTGCGGGGTTAAGGAAGTGCTTGCCTTCCTTCAGGAGCTGATGGATAAGGGTAGGACCCCATCCACGCTCAAAGTTTATGTGGCGGCCATAGCAACGTTTGCTAAACCGGTGTCTGGCCAGTCACTGGGGAAAAACGACTTAGTCGTGCGTTTCCTACGAGGAGCTCGGAGGTTAAACCCTCCCAGGCCCCCTTCAGTCCCGGCTTGGGACCTTTCCACGGTCTTGGAGGCCATGAAAGGCGCCCCGTTTGAGCCGATCCAGCTGACGGACATGAAGCACCTGTCCCTTAAGACGGTGTTTTTATTGGCTCTCGCTTCAGTGAAGCGTGTAGGGGACTTACAGGCGCTTTCTGTAAGCGCGTCATGTCTGGAGTTTGGGCCTAACGACTCAAAGGTCGTACTCAAACCGAGGCACGGCTACGTGCCGAAATCCCTCAATACACCGTTTAGGGCCCAGGTAATTCCCTGTCTGCCCTTCCGGTTCTCAATGAGGAGAGGGACGCGAGTCTCCTTTGCCCTGTCAGGGCGTTAAGGGCTTATGTGTCCCGCTCTGCTGGGTTCAGACAGACCGAGCAGCTTTTCGTGTTGTTTGGCGGCCGTTCTAAGGGACTTGCCGCTTCAAAACAGAGCCTATCCAGATGGATAGTGGATGCCATAGCGCTGGCTTACACTTCCAAGGGCCTGCAGTGCCCATTGGGTGTCAAAGCGCACTCCACGAGAGGCGTGGCCTCGTCGTGGGCATGGTATAGCGGGGTCTCCCTGCAGGATATCTGTACGGCTGCGGGCTGGGCCTCGCCGTCTACATTTATCAAGTACTATAACCTGGAGGTGCCCGCCTTACAAGATAAGCTTCTGGCGGTCTGAACTTCGGGCTTATCGGCCGCCATGCGGCTTATGTGTACCCCTACGGGTCTGTTACCCCTACGGGACTTTTATGAAGGAGTGATGCTTCTAGCCTCTCCTCCTCTACTCTGTGTGAGTTGTGGTGATTTGCACTAGATGCGCCCCGGGCTTGGCCCCGGGACTCTGGTGTTGGATCCCTGTCCGCACGGCGTGTTGCATGGTGTTCCCCATAGCGTAAGATATTACGCAGTACGAGAGATACTCTCGTAAGAGAACGTACTCGGTTACTAACGTAACCTCGGTTCTCTCTAGAGAGGGAACGAGTACTGCGTATCTTGCCGTGCTTGGAATACGCTCTGGTTCGCTTCGGCGTTGAAAAATCAGAGGAAATACAGCTATCGAGGGGGTATTTATAGGGCGAGACCACGCCTCTACTGGCGGGACATGACGAAATGGGCGCGAAGCGTCCCCATTCGTCATTACGTCACGCAGTGCCTCACTCGATAGGCTGCAGCTTTTCCAGCAAGGCAGCCAATGGGCGCGCGAGCTGTCTCGCCCTTGTCTGCTTGCTGCTGCAAAGCGTTTTGCATATTTAAAAATTAAGGATAATTTTTGCTTCAATATCTCGAGGAAAAGAGTATTCCCCATAGCGTAAGATATTACGCAGTACTCGTTCCCTCTCTAGAGAGAACCGAGGTTACGTTAGTAACCGAGTACGTTATATCCTGATTATACATAGTACACCACACGCAGTTGTCTCCTTTATGTGCTGTGTATCCTGTAATTGTTCAAAGATACTGTCTATAATAAATATGGAGTCGTCTCCGCCTTAAAGCCTGTTAAGAAGCAGAATCACTGAGGGAAAAAGGAGAACAGAAAAAAAAAAAAGAGACGAGCAGAAACACTTATGACATTAATCTTCGTTAGGGGTCACACTTGGCTTCTTCCCGGTCTAAAGTGACCGAAGCCTTAAAATGTAACCTTTTTTTTTCCAGGAAAACCAACGTAATTTTTTTTGTTCAATAATATTTTTTTTATTATTATTTAGAATTTTTAAAGGTTTTTATGTTACTATGCAATAATAATTAAAATATCATGAGCATTTTTTTTTCCATTAGAATTATTATTATTATTTAATAAATACAACATTTCACATTAAAATAGAGTGCAGGCCTTTAAAAAAAATATTTTCAAGTGAGAAAAGCGCCATGCAGTGGCTTAATGGTGCAAGAAGCGCAACATTATAGTGTGGGTGCACACACCAGCAGAAACATTAATCGGCACATATGCCAAGTTTGCCAACGAATAGAAATCAATAATAGTGGTACATTTATCTGCTCACACGTGTCCTGCATTGTCCTGCAAAATCACATCTACTGTCCTGCAACAGATCAATAGCCAGGTGGTCACCCAATTTGATTAGCCTTTGGCTTGACTCTGTTGTCAAACAGCTAATAATGTGTTACTAATGTTACACAAACTATCTTCTCATTTGCCATCTCAGTCTGCCTTCTAACAATGATCAGAAACGTCAGTGGAGAAAGGCATATAGTTTATCATAACATCGTAATATACATCATACACCCGCTATATTGCTAAATCTATAGGATTTTCATATCAACAAAACAATACATTGGGATAACCTGGGATCTCTCGAGAATCCCCTGCAAGTTTGCGGTTAATGATATACTAAAGTCCGCCGTCACGTTGACGTGATTGGTTACAAGGTGACTGCAGTTTTAAGGAGAAAATACTCAGCAATGGTGTTGACTTGTGAATTAGCACATGGTTTGTTGTTGAGCACATCCAAAACACCACATTGACATATAAACAACATTAAAAGCTAGATTTTCACCCCAGGACCACTTTAAACATTTTATTTTCAAGAATTTTTTTTTTTTACTTTTGCTTGCTATAAAATAATACAATTTCTTGTTACAAGTAAATAATAGTCATCCATGGGGTTTAATTAATAATAGGCACATTTATATTACATAAGCCGACCCCCAAACAGTGTTATTTTAGTATCATTGAGATACTATTGTAATGTAGTTTTTGTTAAAAAAATAATTCGTTTTTGTTTTTACATTTGCCATTTTTTTTGCCAAGTTTTAGTAATTTTGTTTTGTGTTTTGTCATTTTAGTTTTTATTTTATTTTAATGTCTATTGTGACAAGGTTCAAACAGCATTCACTTTGCGATAGACACAGAATCGTACCGTGTCGTCTGTTTTTGGCACTAAAACTTTCGGGCTCATCCAATTGCTGTAGGACTCCTCTATTACTCCCAATTCTAGTCCCCTGCAGCCATCTGCGCCCCCAGCCTGTGGACCACCTCGAATTTAAAAGGCTGTAATGCCAGATACCAGCGGGTGATCCGCTTCCGACTAAGGTACAGCACCAGCCACTTCTCGTCTGTGGTGTATCCGGGACCTTGATCAAGTTTCCCTCCTCCATCACAAGACATCAGTCAACAAAATGATCGGGGTCTCTGCAACACCAACAGGGTGGCCCAGACTTCCCTGCCACCTAATTGGTGAGGAGAGAGAGACAAGGGAGGCAAGAGTGTCCTTAGTTTTGAACCGGCTGGTAAACTTCCCCTGGAAGGTGCTCTAGGTCTTGTCGCAGGCTCCATTACTGGACCACCCTGCCCCCACGGTGCCGCTCTGGAAGGAAAATTGACACGGACCGAGGGGGAGGGAGAGACAGGATTGGAGAGAGAAACAGAGGGTAGTGGTTCGCCAACCCCAGATCGCAGTGTCCAACGATGTCGGGCGGTGGTACTCGACCCACTCTGCCGTCTTCTTTGGGAGACAGGCAATAAACTGTATCAGCACCACTAGATCGATGGCGTGCTCAACTTCGCCTCCCCCAGACAGCAGCCTTCTGCTACAGCCGTCCCGGAGCCGTCCCCGTCCCATGAAAGGGCCGAATGCTCTCGCTCAGTTCCACTGACCGACACCTCTGGAGATGTTACTCTGGATTGCGGCCGACCCGCTGCAGGATGGTCAGCTTGAGGTCGCCATAATCCAGGAGGTTCTGGACTGCCAGCTGTTGGGCGGCCACTTGCGCCTCCTTGGACGGGATGCCTCGGCTGTCTTCTCAAATAGGTCTTTAAAGGCCTCCGGCTCATCTTGTGGACCCATCTTGGTCAGAGATACGTAAGCAGGGTGACATGGGGCTCTGTGGTCCGAAGCTCCTGGTTCATTCAGCTCCTTAACAGCTCACGGTCCTCCTGCTGTGGCTGGAAGATGGCACGAAAGCATTGCTCCTGATATTCCCTCATATCCAGAAACAGCTCACTTCTCCTCCCGGGTTTTGGCATGAGGAGAAGGAAGGGTCAGATAAGGCAGACTCGTCTCTTTATTTAACACTTTCCAACACTAGCATGGCTCACACCTCAACAATATCTCTCTTCTTGGCTGAAACATCAACACAATAAGGCAGCTTGTGACGAGTCAATCAGTAGTCTCTGTCCCCTTTGTCTGCCAGCCAGCAGCTTTTTTCCCTCTTAACAAAAGCTAACAAAGGATACAGTACAGGAAATACAAGTCAACAAGAATACAAGTCAGATTTACGGAATAGAAAGTGCTGTTTGGGTCTATTCTTACAGATGTATTATTCAGTAGGAATGTTTAAGTAGTTCATTCCAGTTTTTTTGTGTTGCTTCATAAAATCCTATATTTCAAAAGTCTGTCTTGATAAATAGGTTTATGTTTATAATTATATGTATATGTTTTTTTTTTTCACTGCAAATATTAGATCAGTGCCAAAACTCAACAAGTAGCTACAATCTGCTATGCAGCACCACATTGCTTATGCATGCAGTTCTAAGGCTGTAGCCTACTAATTGGTGTGATATTATTACACAGAAATTTACATACAGAAATTATTAGACAGAAAGTTGAGTATATATTTTTAATTGAAGTTAAACTAAAGGACAGATGGGACTCATCGCATTGTTTAGGACATTTCAGAGTTGGTTTGAATCCTGAAGTGTACAGAAAATTGATACATTTTCAATATCTACTTCCAAAAAACCTTCTCCAGTGATGACATATATTAGCATTTCAGCATGTCACCTTGAGATAATTTGATTGGTGCAGTACAGCGGCCGGAGATGCAGTGTCATTTGTCAAAACTACCATACAGCAAACACATCCACCATTGCTCTGTCTAATCCAATAGTCTGCCAGGCACTCATTTAGACTCATCTTTGACTTTATATATATATTTATTAGGAATGGAACGATTATTGGTTTCACGATAAACAACGATAAAATGTCCTGACGGTTAGTATTATCGTTTAAAATTGAATTATCATTAAAACCGTGTTTGATTATCCCGTTTTTGGAAACTAGCTGTAAATCCTGTCCAGGCAGCATCAGTCTGACGCAGCAAAAAGTTGTTTTTGTATTTTTTTGTATGAGAAGACATGGCGGAAGGAAGTGACAGAAAGAGGAGATTCATCACCTCAAAATCGTCCCCGCGCGGCTGCAGCTTCTCAGTGACGTCCAATATTGTACGATCTTTTCTGTGTTGTTGTTAAGCCCCACTTAAGGCATTACAACATTGTAAAGCGTCATAAAGTTTTTGTGCATCATATTTCAAGACTTCTGAAGCCATTCAATAGCTTAATATGTACAAATTAATATTTAAGTCGTTAAAGTTAATGCCCATACGGAAATGTAATATATGACATATATGTCCCTATATCGCAAGTGATGCTGTCATATATGCTAAATATAAGACAATATATTACTATCACATATATAATTATATCTAGATATATGTTGATATAGGTTTATAACATATATAAATTGTCCATATTAAATGAGTATATTGACATATATTAATACAATATATATGATTATTGTTTATATAATATTGTATGTTATAACCATATATTTCACCAATATGTTTAATTTATATATGCCAATTTATTTAAACAACATACATACATTTTACATGCTTATGGTTCCTTATTAATTCATTCCTTGTTTTCCTTATTAGAACATCTTGAACTTTAAACAAGTAATTCAAAAGACCGCCAAATTACGCGCATTCAGAGACCAACGGATGAAGAATGTTCGCTCTTGTCGAGTGGAAAGAAGAAACGGATAATGAAAGTTGGAGCATTGTTCCAATATCACACATAAAAGACTGTATTATACATACATAAAATATATGGGCTAGTTTTATATGTCAATATATGAAATTGTTCCATTTTCGAATAGGTTTTATATATGGCCAGATATATGTAGTCTACATATATGTTTTCACTTTCTATGTGGATATATGTAATATATGTATATTTCATATGTGTACATATATTACATTTCCGTATGGGTGGAAACGCATCTCTCCTCAGTCCTCAGTAATTCTCCATTCAGCATTCAAACAGCCCGTTGCATTCGGTTACGACAGCAACACGAGGAAACTCACTCCAAGATCAATGTTCCCATTATTATACATTATTTGTAGGTAGTGAAGTTTGTGATATGGGTAAAACATCACAATCAGTAAATGAGCTATTGCTCCGCTACAGTATATAAACCTGTTGTTTATGCCTTGGGGTGAGGCATGTTTGAAAGCCCGCCCCTTCCTTTTGTGGCTTCGTACTATGGAGGATTGTTTTTAACTGTGTAGCTTAGGTGTGTAGTTTAGCTTAGCTGTTTAGTTTAGCTTAGTTAGCTGCTTAGCTTAGCTGTTTAGCTTAGCTGTACAGTTAGCTGCTTAGCTTAGCTGTTTAGCTTAGCTGTATAGTTTAGCTTAGCTGTATAGTTTAGCTTAGCTGTTTGATATTTGTGTTATTTAGTGACATTATGCAATTAATCTTGTGTAGTGTGACGTTGGGCTACCAAGGCTGGCTGTGTGTGCTGTTGGTCTTGGTGTGGTGTCCCTCATGGCCCCCATCTGTGTGGTAGGCCTACCCCAGTGTAACACAGTCAGGTCGGAGCACCATCTTTTGCTGTTAGGGTTGCCAACCGTTCCGTATAATACGGAATCGTCCCGTATTTAAATGCATCAATGAAGCATCCCGTATGAAAGCCGGACACGGTTTGTCTCATATTTTTAGGCATACGCTCTAAATTGAGAATTAACATTTCTTTGAGACAAATCTTTGTTTGATTTGCGAACAGCCGTTCACAGAAGGTTTTAAGACCCAGCAGAATCCTCTACTGGCTGTTGCTCCACTTCACCGCCATCGGGACTTGCGCTAAACGGCAAATCCATTCTTTCACTGTCCGCGTTTTAATTCCGGCTAATAGTTTTGGCGACTGCAAACAATGAGATTTTTGTTCATTAGTCCAACATTCAGCAACAAGAAAACATGCAATCTACCTGAGGGAAGACATTATCAAAAATAAATCATCATTGTAAGTTAGGCCTAATGTTAAATATAGAATACAATTTCCCATTAAAGCAACTTGTACCGTAGGCTACTTGGTTGGACCTGGTCACTGAAACACAAAATAACCAATAAAATCTCAAGCACCAAAAGCAGCCCATATCTAAGTTCTCTTTATCTGGAAAGTAGCCTTATGCACTTTTCATTTACTCATGGTTGCAACAACATTTAGGCCTAGTTCAAAATTCTAAGTGCCATTGTTTGAATGTTGTTTTTTTGTTGTTGTTGTTGCTGTAATTTTAAAGATGTTCAGTCATTTTGCTTTTAAATTTTAGGCCATATATGTATCTTCCTGAAAAAAAGAAGAAACTTTTATGTTTATCGTTTTAAATAGAGGTTGATGACACAGTAATATCCGTTGGTGTAGCTATATATTGAAAATGGGTAAAATTCAACAATTTGAACATGGAGCCACATTAGGCCTATATATATGGGATAGAAATAGGGCCTTTAATGTGAAACTCGAGGTCGGGGACCAAATCTGTTCTGTAGGGTGCGGACTGGAGTCAGTCCTAGAGCTCTCCGATTTTAGGGAAAAATCTGGCCTATCGGAGACGTCCAATAGGTGGGCCGAAAGAACACCACAGACACAGTTATGACAACTTTTGTGAAAATTTTTATTAAATGCGTCTTTGTTAAAAGCTGTGCCTGATGGTTTGGTTCAGCTGGTTAAAGGTGCATTGTGTTATTCACTGGTGATTAATTGAATCATTCCTGGTCTTAATTTTATGGAGGAAAGCTCTTAGATTAAAGTTATAGGAACATTTACAGAGACTTTCCCTTTTACAGTTAAAAGAGACCTCATGTTTTTGATTTTCTCACTTTCCCACTTCTACCGAAGGTAAAAGAGGTTCAGTTTAAAATGATTAATGATATTTATCCTTGTAATGAGTTTCTCAGACAGATTTAATCTGGATTGTGATGAATGCACCTTGTGAAACAGTCGTTGCAACATTTATTTTATTTATGCAAATTCTCAACAAAAACATTCTGGGATGACCTTTGATTTTAAAACAAAAAATATTTAAAATATTTGTCTTTTTCTTTCAACTATGATGGTGATTTTTTTGTTAACGATATTGTGATGTTGGACAATTACTTCATACATAAATGAAGATTCTTTAAGAACGCTCCCAAATTCTCACTTTTCTTTAGAATGTTCTTCAGAAAAATGCTTAACAAAAAAATCCCTTAAAATATGTAATCTTCTGAAGGTATTTTTTGACGATAACCCCCTTGTGTAATGTAATTTATGTTTTATTTCTTTCCTTTTTTGTTTTACATTTCTTTAGGTTCATGTTGTTTCAGCTATTTATTCTTTTTTGTTATTTTTTTTACATTTATTTCTGCTATTTGGACTTGTTGGAATTTTTTTTTTTCAGGGTTGGTCTTTATGTTTCTTCCAAAAAAAAAAAAAATAATTTAAAAAAAAAAATTTTTTTTTTTATAAAATATTCTTTCCCTTTTTTATGCAGGACCAAAACTAATTAAAAAAAAAAAAGAACGGATTTATATCTGTAGATAATTCTTCCTACATATCTACAGAGACAATTGACTTGCAATTGAATTTAGTGTTTTTGTGAAATGAAAATGATATAATACACATAGTTGGATCGTGGGCAATGTAAAATTTATCCGAGACACAGAAAATTTTTAAAAATGTATTTTAAATTTAAATCAGCAAGGCAAGGCAAGTTTTTTTCTATGCACTTTTCTACACAATGGCTATTCAAACTGCTTTACATAGAAGGAAAAAAAAAAAAAACAAAAAAATAAAAATAATTAAACGTTTAGAATAAAAAGGAAAAAAGATACAGTCCAACATGGGACAGGGCACATGTCTTTTAGTAAATGCACAGTAAAAATCATAAATAATGCCTATTTACTTTTGATATAAAATTAAAAACA
>JAZAVI010001609.1:0-12718 GCA_036326025.1 Chrosomus eos
ATGTATCAGTATGTTGTGTTTTATTGGAGAAAATGATTTTTGTGTAAATACACTATAAATACTACAAAATGGTTAAACGATTAAACAAGGTATTTTTAAGGTTAAAAGTGTATTCCTTTTTAACCACGCAGGCTAGTCCTCCGAAACGAGTTTGCTGCAGAAGGCACAGAGCGAAATGTTAATAAGTAACGTAGGCCTATTATATTAATAAATGCGAATAAAAACTTAATTGATAAGACAGTTGAATGCAATAGAGTCAAAACATTAATGCCACGATTATGCATAAATAGTAATACGTACAAATTTCTACGTCGGTAGATTTGTTCATACGTAAATAAATTACGTTGTGCTGCTACGTGTGAAAAGAAACCTGCTTTGGATGTATTATGTTCAGGACAAACGTAATAGCACTGCAATAGATTAGGTTAAGGACCAACGTAATAGCACTGCTTATTTGTTGGCATGTAACGTAATTGCGATTTGCAAAATAGTTTTCCTCAGAACGTATTTCATGTGATACACGGTTGGATCGGAATGTTATCCGATCAGCGTGTCCCGGTTCGGAGGTGGTCGAGGGATCTCAGTGTAATGTAAACGCAATCCAGCCATCGTGTCTGCATTCACAGGTGAACGTAATTTAAATCTCCGCCCAGTCTCCCCGCGTGGCTGTCAGAAAATAATGGCCAGACGCAGTTTAGACACGAAATTAAACGTATTTGAACAAGAAACGTCAATCTTTAAAACAGTTTATTTAGACATACTTACATGATAGCCTCCTATGCGTGTCATTTTCATTTTAATTGTGCAACAATATCTGAACGAGGCGATCGCCTGTATAATCACAGTCAGTCATGAGATCTTAATGAATGAAGAGCTGCACGCTGCTTTCCAGAGGAATAATCGCAATCAGAATGTTTTAAATGTTGAATGTTTTTATTGTTTCAGCATGTTTATCAATCTCCCATTTCTGTCAATAGTCATTGCACGCAGATGATTGATGATGTGACTTGTTTAACATGATCAACTTAGTTATTTTTGTAAAATCAATTCTGGAAGTATTCCTTCTTTCAAAAAATATAATTTGATCTAATTAATGGAGGTTGCATAATAAAGTAAAGTGAGTGAGTGAAAGCAATTGGGATATTGTTTAATTTTATATCATCTTTACTGGTGTCGTGCCACAGACCTGATTAAATATTATGCGGGAAACAGAAATCCGATCGGTTATCCAGATACAGAGGCTGCTTAATATGAACAAATATAAACGCATCATGTCCTGATTGGCTAGTGATCCGATATGCTACCTAGAATATCAAAATCGACTGCTGGCGGTAGATCCTTTTCCTATTTAGCACCAAAACTTTGGAACAATCTTCCTAACACGGTCCGGGAAGCAGATACAGTCTGTCAGTTTAAATCTAGACTAAAAACACATCTCTTTGGCTTAGCATACACATAACACATTATAGATTTCTATAATTCAATGTTAGGCTGCATAGATTAGATTAGATCAGCCGGAACCGGGAACACTTCCCATAATTCCTGATGTACTTTGTACATCATAAGAAGGATGGCGTCTACGCTAATATTAGTCTCTCTGTTTATCCCGAGGTTTACCGCAGACCGCCGGATCCAGGGCATATCCAGATCTGAGGAAGGACCATCACATGGACACGACGACACGCATTATCAGCGCTGTGAAGGCCCATGGACACCTCAACACACTCATCTGGCCCTTCCCCCTAGCCCTCCCCCTCCAACCAAAAGAGAATTGGGACAGCCCTACCCCTTCACGTACACGCGCAAAACGGAGGGGAAGGGGAAAGTGAAGGGGTAAGGGGTAGAATTGGGATTGGCCCTTAATGTCGAACCATTTTCTTCTCACTTCTGGGACTGTTCGATTAACAGATGAAACTCCATTAACTGCATCTGTAATATATGCTGCCAAGCTTCCTTTTTTTTTGGACCTGATACGCCACTATGTACGCTTGAAAATAAAATGTGGTGTTTTGAATGAACTTCTGATAATAAAACTTCAATTTCGGCATCTGAGAAATTTTTCTTTTTCATTCGCATTCATGTCATAATATGATGCCCATATATAGTTGTCAGTCGGATTTAATGGGCGGGATTTATGGTAATTGAGAATGAACGTGCACGCGCATTCCATTTACGACTGATTGGAATTCATTAACACACACACACACACACACACACTTCAATCACATCTGACGTTTACGAAGTATTTGTGAATCAGGAGAAGAGTTTTCAGGAAGGTCTCTTTACGCGCAAATCACTCACATATTTACTCGTATATTTACGAATGTTTCATGAATGAGACCCATTCTATTTCTCACGTGGAAAAAATATTTATAATATATTTAATATGCCTGCAGCGCCCAAAATGTATCTTTCGATTCAAAACTATTCGATTTTATCCATAATGATTTCTAATCGGGTTTCTGATCATGATCTACTCTCATCTGCTGTGCTATACAGAATGACAAACGGAGACAATAAAGTGTCTTTTTCACATTTATTAAGTTCAATTCTCAGGGAAGTGCCTTTTATCAAAAACATTGTTTGGTTCTCCATTGCTACTCATTAGTAGCTAGCTATAAAATAAGTTGGAACAAAAATAAAGTGCTTCTTCATAATACAAAATGGTTGAAAAAAATAGATGCATTTGTAACCCACAGTGAAATGGAGCCTGTAGAGTGCATAAACTCGTGGGTTCTAGAATTCACAATATTGTAACAGAAAAAGGGGTACTGGAAATGACGTTTGATTGTGTATAGTTAAGTTGAACATTTAACTAAGAGTTCATTAAAAATAAACTGTAGGGATTTATGCTGACGCTTCCCCTTTAAGAAAGTCACATGGAGCGCGTGCAGCTGCAGCAGCCGCGCACCATTTTGTATAGCTACAGAGGAAGAGAGAAGCGGAGAGATCGAGAGCAGATTCATTTTGAGTTTAACTTCAGTAAAGCTGATTTTAAGACTCAAAAAAGATAGATATACTGATACTTGCCTAGTCAGCATTTGGGTGAATGACGATTGTTTGGTCAGGTTTTATGTTTCAGTAAAAAAGTCGGACAAAGACTCTTCCGTGAAGAAGTGTGTGTGTGTGTGTGTGTGTGTGTGTGTGGAAAAGACGTGCATGACAAGAGAACGGCGGGCCAACCCGGATTGTAAACCTCATCTCCTTTCGGTAGCCAGAGGACATGTTGCATCATCTGGTAGCTAACACACTGACGCTCTGTTAGGAGTGATTGCTGCATTTGGATTGGATTACAATCCTTTTCCTTTCATTATTTTTTTCCGGTTTTCCCTGAACTGGATTGGATCTGACGTTTTTACATTGAACACAAACTGAACTTTATTGCAAAAAGTACACAGCTTTATTGAACACAAACTGAACTTTATTACATCGTTTGCATGAACTGAAAAGGCACATTGAAGTGAACTCAAACTGAGTTGTGGTACAAAAGTATCCATATTAGTTAATGTTTTATTGTTCTTTGTTGTGATGTGATTTTGTTTGCTTTAATTATGACTAAGTTGCTCTTTTCTTTTACCTGTGAAAAAAGGGGAAATTGGTTTACTCCTAATTATTAACTAATTGGACTAATCACCCAGCCAGGCAGATTTGCTAAATTAAATCTTTTCCAGAATACAGAAAAATAAGGGATTTCATTCTACTTTACCTCTTTATTATTGTCTAATTATTTATTCCCCCCCCCCCCCCCCCCCCCCCCCCCAAGGTTTATGTTCTTCCACCCCACTCCATTAGAACCTAGAACTGGACCAGTAGCATAAGTGTTGTATTTTAGAAAACTCAAGTGTTACACATTTCCCATGAAAGTTGCAGTTTACCACAAATATCATGTAGAACACAACCTGTAAAGACAAAAAAAAATCTATATTTCTCAGTCATTTTCATTTATTTATTTAGAGAAACAGGGACCGCGTACAATAAATGGATTTCCAGCTGGTCCTCAGTAAGGAAAGGCAGGGCCTTGAATCTGGGGTCCAAAACGGACGCAGAGTACAGCATGCGTTTATCCCGTGCAGAACTGTATCTTTTCGCCAGATCATCGTGGATTGCCAGTTTGATTTCCCGAATAACTGGTGTGTCAGCAGCAGCAACGCCAGCTGCCTCTGTGTCGTGCAGCAATTGAGCATGAAAGGAGCAATAACTGAGAGTGTAGGCGTAGAATCCTCCGATATTATGTGGGTTGCGTCTAGGGCTGCACGATTCTTGCTAAAATGTGAATCACGATTTTTCGCCATGGGAATTGAGATCACGATTCTCTTACACGATTCTCATTTTTTTCAACCAAAATTTATTGCAATCAAGTACAAAAAAACCCAGGACATTTGGTATAATAAAATGCAGGAGTAACAAAAAAAATTCTAAATTGTTTAAGCTGGTGTTTTGGGGTTGTGCTAGCCTATGTAGCTGTCTGTGTATTACATGAACTAAAAGAAAGTGTAGAGTATATATAATATTTTCTGGCTAGTTTACTTTAGCTTTTTTTTATAATACACCATACTTTCACCCAAAAATAATAATTAGAAAAAGTTTAAATGGGTAGCCTAAATCTTTTATAAATATTTTTGAGTCTTCATTTTCTTTTTTTGCCTACTCCAGTTCTTGTTAAAACTGACTTGCTTATTCTGTGCATTTTGGGCACTTTTTGTGTGAAATCATATTTATTTTGTCCATCAAATGTGTGCTTTCACTAATTGAGCGTGTTGTGAATTAATTAGAATAGAAATGTTTAAATAATTATCTTTAATAATATCAGAAACAGTGTTGTCATTTACAAGGTTGTTCAGCTTTAAGAAAAGTTAACCAAAATGCTTAGTGGGCGAGAGCGCGCAGATAGAAGAGAGAAAGAGAAATGAGAATGACTCCATGTTAGTGCGCTGTATCAATGTATAATCCTGTTCATAAACTTCGGTAAACAGTTTGTTTATTTAATTCATGCGTCAGTGGTCATTACTGCTTGTTAAGGAAGAAAAGATACGACAGAACGTGAGCAGCGCAGCAAAAATAGCCTCGTTTGCCGAAACCCGCACTTCACTGCTGCTCACGCGACGCTCCTGCTCCCTGCACTCATTGATTAACATGCGCGCCGGAAAAAATTCTTGTGGTGTGAAACGGCTGTATGATTGATAGATGAATTAATAGTGTTTTGTTATTGTGTGAGTGTGACCAATATAACGCGTGAATGCAGCATGATTGCAGGGAAATACACGGAAGTGAATCGCCATCATTAAGAAATGCATTTATGTTTGAATCGTGATATTTTTTCGATTAATCGTGCAGCCCTAGTTGCGTCTTTCAATGTTTCAGCGCCAATGCTATTTCGTCAGCAGTGGAGATGTCGGTGTCGCTGAGTGTGCAGATGTCACTTCCAGATTTTCTCACCTGGGGGAGAGCAGCGCGGCACAAATAGCAGGCTGCTGCTCTAGGAATCGTTCTATCATGTCCAGCGTGTAGTGACATCCGTTTTCGGTTTCTGCACCGGTAACTGCAGAAGTTTCTGCTTTTCCAGCAGTTCATGATTTGCAATGGCGCTGCGGTGGAAGAAACCAGTTATTCGCCTGATCCTCCCAAGCAGTCGTGACACCGTAGTGAGCTTCAGAGCTCGTTGTGCAGCCAGATTGAGAGTATGGGCAAAACATGTAATGTGTGCCAAGTTGTCAATCTGCAGCGGCGAGCATGTTGGCATCATTTAAATAGGTATTCACCAATTATTGACCACAGGCTCTTTAGGACTTTTATTTTATTTTGGCGATATGACGTCATAAGACTGCGCCGCGCTCCTGGCTGTTGTGATTCTGGTGAAAGGTTTGTATATTTTAAACGTTTTAAAGTATTTAAATCAATGCGAGCCTTCCAGACAGTTTTAAAGTTTTTGCAAGCGATGTAAAAAATATTAATTATTACTAAAAGTAACATTTGAATGATTTATCTACATTAGTTCTTATCCACACATCAGTAACAGAAGAGGTGCGTCTCATTTCGCTCCCTATATCGTCAATACGTTTATTGTAAAAACGATTTCGCTTCCTGGCGAGTGGTGATGGAGAAATGGAGCTTTTGAAACCCCGAGTCAATCGAATCAAATGTTTAGCGAAATGATTTAGTGATTCGAATCGCCGCACGCTGATCAAAACACAGTGTAACGTTAGATGTAAGCAGATCATAAACATGATGACAACTTTAACAAACAATTTGTATGAAAATCGCAGTAAGTCAGTAGCTAAATACGGCGTGTAAATCCTGAATGCCTTAATATCAAGAGTCTGTTACTCTGTTTAGTGTGTGTTCTTGTATTAACTTAATTTGTTATTGTTTGTCTAATCGGGTGATTTAAGTCCATTAACTCTCACTCTGACTGACTCTTCTTAACACTGAACTAGAGCTGATTAAAACGCAAACAGAGATATAGTTTGGATTTAGTTTTCCTTTCTGTTAATAATTCTCATCTCATTGTCCAAACACACAGATACACTATTGTAAATAGTGACACACTATTATAAAGATGGTGTTTAAAGAGGAGAATGAAGACATGACGATTGAAGAAATATTCAGAGTGAAACAAGAAGATACTGAGGAACAAACAGGTTGGTTTCATTCTCAAAGATAATTTTTTTGAATTTTTTGCTTAAGTCATCTGATCCTTATTAAAATGTCCAGCTCTACAGAAATTAATGATTTTTTTAACAATGTCATATTAGTGTGTAACATTAAAGGGTACCTATTATGGCATTTAAAATGTTCCTAATAATGTTCTGGGAGTCCCCAACAACAGTTTTACATGCATGCAATGACAAAAACACTTTTGTTGTCTTATAATATGCATTTATTTTTACCTGATTTGCTCAGCGATTCCCTAATGATTCGTTTGACGACTCATTTTTCAAACCCCTCCTTTGCGTGACGCTATTCTGCGGTGATTGGTCAGATGACCCAGTCAGTTATTTTTCGCGTTAACCCAAAGCTTAAACATATTGATAAAGCAATGCAGTACTACAATACGCTCTATTCTTTATGACAACTCCAATAACAACGACAAACATTTTACATATTTCAAAAAACACACACACAGCTTGGAGACCTAAGCGCTGAGCAACTGACACACACACACACACACACACACACACACACACACACACACACACACACACACACACACACACACACACACACACACACACAGAGCTTGGAGACCTAAGCTGCGTTGAGCGTAACTGACACACACACACACACACACACACACACACACACACACACACACACACACACACACACACACACACATACACACACACACTTATTGAGCATGCTACAAAACCCATAACAGCAACAATTATTAATAAATTTATTTATTTATTAATAAATATATTAAAGTACTTACAGGTTGTGATTCGGAGGATGAAGCCGATCCAAAATAAACTTGGTGCGTGCGACTCGCGAATCCACACTTGAAAGCATTGTGTGTTTGTGAAGCGATCGTCATTAAAATAACGCGAACACAGCTCAAGGTTGGGCTTTACTTGTGTGGTATAGTTGTAAATATAAACTCTAGCCAGATTCTTCACATGCTTGTCCCTGGGCAGTGAAAAAAAAGTTCGCTTTTGATTCGCACTTCAGAACAGCTCGTCGACATGTTGTTTTCACTGTTTTCTGGCGCGCACAATGAGTGGGCGTGTCTTATTCAAATAACTTGTACAAGTGACGTACGAAAGTTAGAGAAAGCATCGTTTGTCTATCGATTCATATCAGCGACTCAGAGTCGACTCTTACTTTTGAGAGACAATAACTTTGTATACGGTGAACTTTCATATTTAAAACTTTGCAGGATGTTTTCGTTCACTTAGATCTATGTTACACACTACATGAAAGGTAATTTTCAAAAATCCATGATAGGTACCCTTTAAACCCAATGGGCCCTATCATACACTCAGCGTAATGTGGCACCAGGTGCGACGCAAGTGTTTTTTTGCTACTGTGTGACCGAACAGTTACCGGCAAAACAGTAATCAGCCTAATTTAAAGAAGTAATTTCAAATATAATTTTGTTTGTCGACTACGCCACCTAGGAACTTGCACCCTAAGAATTAAATACATGCCACCTGCTTTTACCTACTCAAAGCACACATGTTCGTCATCAGCGAATAAATGGGCAGAGTCGTGGAGACTACAAAATAACTCTTTATTATAATAAAACCTCAGACATTCATAAAACCAAATTAAATTCAACATTGCACAGCGTTGCCCAGGCCACTCACGCCACTGCTAATTATAGCAGTCCCTCATTCCCAGCCTATCCAAATCCAATAAATTCAAAATCAGAATAAGTTCAATCAGATCATAGCAGAAGAACAATTATCCATACATCCAGAGGGTAAGCCGATTTTCCTTGCACAAATGAACCGCAACTGGTGCACAGACACCACTAAACGTCCCACGCCACAGCACTCCGCAATCATCTTTTATTAAAATATATTATTTAGGCATCAACACAATTTAATGTGTTTTACTAATGTGTTTTGATATTTTGTGGCATTGTTGTTAACTCGTTAAACTGTAAAGGGAGAGATGATAATTTGGTGGATGATTTGAAAAGTATCCGTTAATTGTCGTTAGGAAGTGTATTTATTCGAATGTAATAACAGTCGCCTGAGGGCGCTCGACGACCACGTCATCTGTGAGCGTGAGTTACAATTTCAGTCAATGAAACTACAAAGCTGGCACGGAGGTATATATAATTACAAAATAAAGTCATTATGATTGTTGTTGTTGTTAATATTATTTTATAAAGTAACGTAAGATAAAAAGAATTTTATCAGTACGTGTGACGAAGCCTTTTCTGCGACAGCTGCAGCTCTGCGACGCAGTGTAAACGTCAGCGTCCGAATTCACTCACGTCATTTCGTTCACTCCTTGCAGATATAGTGTACTCAAATGCAATACACTATATAGGGATTAGTGAATGAGTGAGCGGTTTCGGACATTGACCAACTGAAACCTGGTCTAAAGTCAATTGCGCAGTATTTTTTTATTATTATTTAAAGAGTGCGTTAGGAATGGGTGGGTGCACAACGCACGTACACTTATTACAAACACAGTGTTGATGTGCAGCAGCACACAAACATGCCAAATATTAAAAATAAAAGGATTACATTGTAAAAGATTATTATTGTGTACATAAAGATATGGTGGAATCCGGCTTGTCCCGTAGATGGTCTGCTTGTGCTATAACCTCACGCACGAGCAAATCCGTTTCCTCGCTAGAGAAGCGTTCAATCTTTACGCTTGCAAATTCCGCCATGTAATTAGCGAATCTGCCATGACCCGAGCGCAACTTGCTTTTAAAGGGAATGGGAAATGAGACTCTGATTGGTTTATTGCATGTTATGCCCAAAACACACCCATTACTCATTAAGAGAATATTGCATGTTATGCCCAAAACACACCCATTACTCATTAAGAGAATAGGGACAACCCTTTTAGACCATGCGCGCCAACCATTTTCCCTGCCGTTAAACTAGCAAAAGTGAATTTTTACATACCTGAACATAATAGCAGTAAATATTCGATGACTTAATCCATAAGTAAGCACATTTTTTTTCTTATCTCAAAAGTGTTCGCTGTATCAAACTAATGTCTTGTCAAAACATGTCCTCTTAAAATGCCAAAAAAATGCTTTATTTACAATCAGCAAATAAGTCGTATCAAAAAACACTAGCCTGTTTGGTGAGCAAATATAACCAGTGTTGGGAACGTTACTTTAAAAAGTTATAGTTACTCACTACTTCTTCAAAAAGTAACTGAGTTAGTAACTCAATTACTCTATAATAAAAGTAACTCATTACCAGGAAAAGTAACTATTTGCGTTACTGTTAAAAAAATTGCTATTATGTCAAAGAATTTTTTTTTTTTTTAGCAGTTTTCACAAGTCAGTTGAAATGAGTAGAACAGACAGGTGTTTAAACACTACTTTCTATATTTATTGCACGTCGACACGACAGACAGCAAGAGGTTTATCCTGCACTTCACTTCACTGTACTTATTAACCCACCTCCTCACTAGCTGTGTGTTCAACTTCGCATTACACAGTTTATTCAATCAATACTAACGCACAAAAATGCACTCGCGATTTTGTCACGAGTCATTTTGTACCCACAACATTTAGAAACAAATAAATAAAACATCTCCATTTACTAACTAGCAGAGCATTCATTTAGTTAGCTATTAGATAAGAGATCTAGCGTTAAATTGTTTTGTCTTTGAACTCAAGCTGAGCGCTTGCGTCCACTGCTGCATTTGTTCTCTTGTGGCGCGCGGCCGCGCGCGCAGTCTTCACTCGGATCGACGCGCTCTTCAATCTATCGCCGTTGTGGAGACTATTCATTCCGATAAAATATCAAAATAATATGCACTCACTCAACCGTCCCGTGTCTCTGCTTGATATAGACTGTAACCACTGATGAACATATTCAGTTTTGATGAGAGAAAAAAAAAACCTTTCGAGCGTGGATTAGAACCTGTAACCTCTGACACGCTTGGCAAAAGTTCTACCACTAGACCATTCAGGAACTCAAACAATAACAGTGGATCGATGCATTTATTTGGAAAATGCACTTCCGAATGCGTCTCTGTTCCCAGTACATTTCAAACCAAACTGACACCCGTGGTAACGCACGGCATTTAACGTCCAGTAACGTTAACGGCGTTGTAACGACGGGAAAAGTAATTAGTTAGATTACCCCGTTACTGAAAAAATAACGTCGTTACCTAACGCCGTTCTTTTAAACGGCGTTATTCCAAACACTGAATATAACAGATAGTTATTTTATAACAAACTAACAGTAGATGTCTTAAAACTGTTTAAATATTTGTAGGGATGTCCCGATCCGATCCACAGCATCGGTATCGTGCCGATACTGGCCCAGAACGTTAGATCGGAGGAGGAAAAAATCTATGATCCGATACCTATCCAACAATGCTTGAATATTAGCATTTACCTTGCTGCAACGTCCAGTTAAGCGGCGCAGCCTCAGATTGGGCGGTTTTGCAATCTATTTTGCGGGCAAAAATGGGTTTGGGCGGGTGGATAAAAATTGGGCTGGTTTCGGATCAGTTTGGCATGTTTATGTAGCCGAACACCGGCACTTCAGATCCTTCTTTCGGCGACTCAGGCCCCATCCACACTACTACGTTTTCGTTTAAAAACGGAGACTTTTTGGGCTACGTTTCCCACCTCCCGTCCACACAAAAACCGGCAAAAACAAAGGGACCTAAAACGGAAAAGGGTTTAGAAACGCTGCAGACCCGTTTTGCGTTTTGAATCCCCGGGAAAGGGCGTTTTAGTGTAGAGGGGTCAAAACGGAGGACTTTGGGAAACCCGATGACGCAGGGGGCCCCGCGCTGGGTTTCCCTCTAAATTGGGGTGTCGCCCTGGCGTATCCTTACCTGATGCTGTAACGTTAACTGCCAAATGCGCCGGAGGCAAGCTATTATTCCAGGATCTGGGGGACAATTCCGGGCCCGGGTGTGCAGCGGCGGAAATCGCCCCCGTACATGGAGGGGCGGTTTTGGGTTAAGCCGGGAAGAACCAGCGCATGCGGGATAATTTTATCAATGAAGTTTTTGGTTCCTGGAAATGGTGTTTACCCCGGCACGCGCATGCCCAGTGTAGGTGAATGGTCACTTTGATGGGGTTTTTTCAGTTTTTTTTATGTGGATGGAGATCGCAGCAAAAACGCGGGTTTGTGGACGGAGATCGTATTCGTTTTAATTCTCCGTTTCTAAATAAAACCCCAATTTAGTGTGGGATGGGGCCTCACAACAAACACACCCACACACACACACCACACACACCACACACACACACACACACACACACACACAACACACAAAACACACCTCTGACGTGTCCCCCCTAAACTCACATCAGACACTCGAGGGAGTTTTTCATTTCCCTTCGGTGTATATAAACAGGGTTTTTTGGAATCCGTCTCCTCAGTTTAAAAAACTGTACACAAGATTTTGAGCATATCCCAAACAAGGGTTTGTGTTTTTGGAGCGCGCACTGCCCTGGCAAGGAGGGGGCGGGCGCGAAAAAACTTGCGTTTTCCTTTCAAAAAGTGGAAACAAATTAAAATACTCTATCCTTTCTGGTCTTTCAGAAAATAAATTATTTATATATAAATTACGTCAATTTTTTTTTTTTTTTGCGCCCGCTTTTGGGTTTTGCATACAGTTCCAATTAAAATTTTGGTGTTCAACTGCGTTTTAAAAATTTCAACAAACCCTTAATTTTTCGTTTTACGGTTTAAAAAAAAGGAAAAAAAGAATGGAAAGCAAGAGTACACGGATCAATGGGTAATTTTTTAAAACTTGTTAATGATTAACTGTAAACCCCCTTTGGGAGCTTTAAAATACTGAAGTAGCCTTACCCGTGGGGTTTTTTTGTGTGTGTTTGAATAAAGGGTGGCAGTCTTTCATAATCAACTGTTGTGGACTATACTGGGGAAGTTTTTGTTCCCCCATTTGAGTGAGATGTTTTTAGGTTGCTAATTGGCAAAATTTCCTTTTTTTATATTTTATTAGTATTAGTTTAAGGGAAAAAAATAAAAAAATCAGATTGATATTGGTTTTGGCAAATAGCCAAAGCTGTGGAATCGGTAAACGGAAG
>JAZAVI010001610.1:0-13212 GCA_036326025.1 Chrosomus eos
AAAGCACTTAAGAATAAATAACTTACTTCATCAGCTGAATCCGTGCTCCTGAAATGAGTAATGAATCTACCAGCACTTCTGAGGTAACTTTTCCAGGATTATTACGATAGTATTATTCCTCACAGCGCAGCAAGACGAGGTAAGTACAAGATTTTATTGAACTGGATGTTTTATCCAGCTGATGTGGGCATTGTCATGGCTTGCCTCAACATTTGCGTTTGAACACCTCTGTGGGTGTGTCACATTAACACATTATAAGGTATAATGAGCTGAGGGGAAAAATACTGACATCACTCTCTTTTCATACAGATTACATAAACTGAAATATTTGTTTTTTATATAAATTACTTCATTAAAAATAAAAGAATTTAAGCTTCATAAAGAAAAATATCTCTTGCCTGTATGACAAGTATTTTCTGAGTTATGAGTTCAGTTTCGGACACGTTTCAGAATGCACTGCACTGACAGAGAGAAGGCAAAACTTGCATCATGTTTATTTTTCTTTATTTGACAAAAAGCACAACACTTTGTTTTTATTTTGAGTATACAGAAAAATAATAGACACTTAGCAGAATATAATGATGTACAACACTTATATGTAAGATCAAAATCAACAGAGTAATTTGATTCTCTTTTGCACTGATAAGAAAAAAAGCGAGCAAATCAAAGGACTCGTTTGACTGCCATCCCAAGAGACTGCTTACTCTTGTATGCCAGGAGCCTTTTGTACATCTAAATTTTGACGTTTAAAACGGAGTCTCCTTCTCCTTTGTCTCTCTCTTGCAAGAGTGCAAACTCTTTCTTTCTCCTCATTAGTTTGCTGAGTTTTTTTTCTGGCCCTTTCCTCTCTCTTTCTTTTTCTCTCCTTTTCTTTGTAGTTTTCATCATTTTTGTGCCTTTCCCTGAAAACTTTCTGACGTTTAGCATTGGACATAGCAACATTAAGGGATGAAGAATTACTGAAACTCTTCCCACATTGATCAAATGTGAACGGCTTCTCGTCGGTGTGGATCCTGATGTGAATCTCAAGATATCGTTTGGTTGTGAAACTCTTTCCACACTGAGTGCAGGTGAAAGATTTCTTGGCTCTTCTTTTCTTTAAAAAATTCTTTATAGTCTTTGAGCGACTTAAAGGTTTTTCTCCAGGTTTGACATGATGTTCCTCCTTCACTTCACTCAGTTCTTCTCTCTCCCCCTCCACTTCACGCAGTTCTTCACTCTCCTCCTTCACTTCACTCAGTTCTTCTCTCTCATCCTTCACTTCACTCAGTTCTTCTCTCTCCTCCTTCACTTCCATCAGTTCTTCACTCTCCTCCTTCACTTCTCTCAGTTCTTCACTCTCCTCCTTCACTTCACTCAGTTCTTCTCTCTCCCCCTCCACTTCACTCAGTTCTTCTCTCTCCTCCTTCACTTCTCTCAGTTCTTCACTCTCCTCCTTCACTTCACTCAGTTCTTCACTCTCCTCCTTCACTTCTCTCAGTTCTTCTCTCTCCTTGTTCTCTTCCATCAGGTCTGAAATTAAAGAAAATTATTAATTTTAATGTTTCAGTACATCAAAATCATTCAAAGAGAGAAATATAAAGTGAAAGGACATGAAAGTGAGCCCTGATGTAATGGTAGAAAGTAGACAACTTCTATAAAATATTATGATAATTTGATGCCTTTTTATAAATTGATTATATGTCCTTAAAACCTTTCATGAATGAGGAAAAGTTATCTTCCAATTATTATTTTTAAAAATAGGCACGCATCCCATGTTTCTTTAGCAAGAAATATGAAATATATTTGATCAATGACACAATTGACCGTTCGCAAAGACCCGCCCTCCTTAGTTACTGTCGCTATGTCCATGAAGTTACGCCGCTCTCACACACACCACGTTCTCACGCAGTGAATAATTTGTGTGCCAATCCTCACTAGTTCAGCAACATCCTTCACGGTCCCTCTTAATAGACTAGCTAGACAAGGGTTACAGTTTCTTAGGACAGCCTGGACAATGTCTCTCTCACTCATTCCACTTTTCCATTTCATACATAACGCTCGATAGTACAAATCCCGATACATTCTTTAATTGTTTTGTTCTCTAATAGTACTCTCGATATTTACTTACTGTAAACTTGTTTCCTTCTTGTAAACTCTTCAATGCTCACGTTCCTTCGAATCTCACTCTTTAGACAGGAGTAAAAAGATTCGAAATGCTTCCAATACCTCACGTTTGCCGTTCAGCAACCACAGTCTTTGCGTACCATTTGAGTAACGCAGTCAAAGCAGCCATATTTCCGCATCACTGAGAGGTCAACTGCAAAGTACTTCACATTGCTCATGAAGTTTAAGGGTCCCTTTCCCGTGCATCACTAGAAGTAGAAACTCAGTTTAACGGGGATTGTACTGAGTATTGTGACTTTCTGATAAGCTGAAGGGAAGTCTGTATTATAAGTTTGATTTTGAGAAGCTGTTAAGGACTAGAGCAATTGGAATATCTGTGCGGATTATGCAAGCGAGCATTGAATGACTGGAACTTTTGTTCAATTTGGATATCCCTCCGTTTCAAACAGTCAATCATGGATTTTCCAATGTCCCCTATTGCTACTAGTTCCAGTTGTTCCTTCATTCTATCTCTCTCTCTCTATCAAAACGATAGTTAATATTTTCCTTCAGCGTTTGACATTTGGATTCCAACAACTCTTGAGAAACACACGCACTCAACCTCCGTTTGTTTTCTTCCCAGCTGCCTTCAAGTGCAGTTAGTCGATCTGATAACTTCTCTACTATCATTGTTGTTGTTATTGGTGTAGCTTGGTCATGCTCACTCTCCCATTCAAGTGGGGGTGGAGGTAGCAACCTTTCCTGCACATCATCTAAGCTATTTTCCTTTTCCTACTCTTCTTCTTCATCAATGTACAAGTTGCTGAATGTGTGCATTAACTCACCCAGTGGGTCTCTTCGGGTAATAAATGTCTCAGATGAGAATTCCAGTTCAGGACGATTTTCATCCTCTCCCAGAGCAGCCTCACTAGCCATACTGAAACATCTGAAATATCCACTGAATACAAGAGATTATAAATGCCTACAGGTCCCTGTTCGGGCGTCAATATGTAACAATTCGTCTAGTATTCACACCCAGACTAATTGCCACAAGATTTATATTAGGGAGGGAACCGCCGGCTATACTCTGTGTTAGTCTAAATACTCAGTAAGACAAGAAAATAGATGCAAAAGTGAGTATTAATTTACAAAAGAAAGAGGTAAAGAATACATATCACCATCAATACATGAGATGAAATCTCACATATCATGGCCAGAGTCAAAGCATTTCAACATAGAAGGAACATGTCACACATCAACAATACTATGTACAAAAGAAGTGCAACAGTTCTTATCTGGATAAGCAAAAAAGTCCTTTCTGCTGTTCTTAAGTGCACGAAATTCTGGAAACGCAATGGCTGGAGTCAGTCCGATATAATCCATCAAAAGCCATGCGAACAACCAGACTTTTCTCCTTGTACACCAACCCAGAAGATAACGAGGAGGATAGCAGTAGGGTGTCCTGGGGTTAAACAGTCCTTTTGATGAACAATCCTCCTGGATATTATCAGTAAGGACTAAAGAGTCCTTATTGACTGAGCAGAAAATCCCCTAGATTCCCAGTCTGGACTCTTAAAGAGTGGCACGCAGACACCATGCTGTTCGTCCCCAAACAAATCTAACTTCTTCTATCATTGCTTTACTGATATCTTAGATCAATAAGCACACTACCTCCCCCTAGTGTCAGGTAGTAGCCTTACATACCAAATGTGACAGGCCAAGACTGTTACAATGCACATGTGAAAGTGAGACACCAGAAACACAAGCTCAAGTGAATAACCCTGTGAGAAATAACACAAACGTTTAGCATTCAAGTGGAATGGATTGTTTATTTTTAATTATTAGTTATATGTTGAATTTATGTTTGTAAAAAAGCTGCCACAGAATGTGCTTTAGTGTCTGTAGAAATGTCACACGCTCAAAGTGTAGAGTGGCTTTAACTCGCTGTAAATTACCTATTTTTATTATTTTCTGTGTCCTACATGTTTCACTCAACCCTGTTACTCCTCATGATTTTCTTACTTTTAAAACCAGAGCATTTCTTAAAAATCATCTGATTATCAAATTATCATAATATTCAACAAACCTGTTACCAAAGTTACTGTAAGAAGAATATCTATAACTATGAATAACTTGTATGATATTTAACAAATATAACTTTATCAATAACTTGGTGTTTACTGATTATTCCAACAACAACAAAAAAATGTGTACAGTAGGTTGAAAATGACTATACTTCTGGTCACGTTGTTGCAAATTGGGAACCAGATATAAAAATAAAATGTAAAATAAAACAAATCAATCAAAAGTGTCTCAAACCTCTTTACTGACCATTTGTTGAAAAAAACAACAACTCTGTACCATTTCATAGTTTAACTGTTTATCTTAATGTGATGAAGTGCTTGAATGTTTCTAACATGAATGTTCTTCAGCATCATGAATGAATGAAGAATAAACACCAACCTCTTTGTTCTTCAGGATCTTCAGTGTGTTTCATTCTGCAGGTTCTGGATCACTGTGTTTAAAAATCATAAACACAGAAATAAACGTACAGAGTAACCAACAATTAAACTCAGTGAAATACGTTTTAAGTGTCAATTTACAGGAGATCTGAAGACATCAGCATAATAAATGAGGTGAAAACAGGAACTATTGTCATGAAATACAGTGTTTTCAGCAGATCTGTTAATATTGATGATCCTCAGACTATCAACACTCATTCAACAAGACATTCAGGATCATCAGCAGATCATCTCACTTTATTCTGAGTGTTCGCTGTTAGAAACATTATTTGAGTCAGGATACATTATAAAAGCCTGTAAAACTGCTCTATTGAAAGAAAATACTGTTGCTTCTCACAACATGGCAAGGATAAAACATAAAGAATATATAAAAACAAACACAAAAGGTATTCATCTTAATTAACCACCTTATCTAAATAACTACAGCAGCATTATGTCAATATCTAAAATATATTTTGATTTTGTAGTAACTAGATTCATTGCACTAATGTTATTCTGACAATTATTAACAATTACAATTGACAAATATCCTAAAAATTCATTATAAACTCAATGTGAAGTTTTTAGCCGTATCTGTTCCAGTATATTGAGATCGCTAAGACATGTGATCAACTGGGCGGCAACGCCATCAGAACCCAAATAATTATGGGTATGTTTGGCCCGATTACATGGCCTGGGGGCTGTTCCATAAATGAAGCTTAGAAAAGCGGGGATTAAACTCCAAAACCGGACTTGAATGAGCCTAACAAATAAGTTGGGGCTAAAGTGGTTTCATAAAAGGTAATTGAAGTTCACGCAATCTCACTAATTTGATCCAGGTTTATCTAGTCTAGATAATTGCGTGTGCACGCGTTTCTGAAGCAGCCCTAGAGGTCGATCGTGGATCAAATCGATCCACCATCAAACAGCGTATATTTTGTGCTGTTTTATGTGTTTGTGACATGTTTTTTTCCCCCGCTCAGTGCAAAAATGACATTTTACAGTTATATTCTCCATCTGTAAATGTTAGAAAGTCATGCAAATGTATCCATTTTGCTGCTATTCTTCATATTGAACGAGCGCTGCTGCGCGCATGCGCCAAATAGGTCCGCAATAATTCTCACTAAAATATACATTTTGCCTATGCGATATTTTATAACACGAGGATTATCTTCTAATTATAATTATTTATCTTTAGGATGTTGGATAAGTTGCAGTGAACTTCTAGCTCATTACACTCATATATTTTATACTTCTAATTAATAAAAAAGAAATTGAACAGAAGTAGGCTAGCCCAATTCAGGGAAGAATTTTTTTAAGAAACTAAATAGGCCTATATAAAGATACAAAATATAGTTTTGGGTATAGGATCTATGCTACGTAATAAAGATGATGTATAGGCTACTTATTTAGAATGCTGAGAATTACAGCTTTTAATGCAATAATTTTTTTTAAGAAAGCAAGAATCCCCAGTTTTAAATGAGGTTAGATTTAGTTTCTAAAGTACATTATGGAGAGGATAACATTAAATTAGGAACAAATGTATACATTTTGAAAAGATATGTGCAACTATATGTGCAACTCTAAAATCAAAGAATATTCCATAAAATAAAGGAATATATATTGGCCTACATGAACTACATTTTTATGTAACCTTCCCTTTTTTCTAGTTATTTTATTTATTTACTTATTTAATATTGAATATCACAAAAGAAAAAAAAAGTAGAAGGAAAAATAAGGAATATTTATTGGGGGAAAATATGATGTCTTTAAAGGAACTGTCCATTTTTATAATTGTGTTAAATGTTTTTGAATTGAAAGACATAATAAAGTATATATATATGTGCTAAAATATTTGTTAGTTGGACATTATATGTCCCTTATTTAGAATTTTAAACCTACAAGTGTATTTGGGGTAAATCAAATGTAGGCTAATATACTGTCAATTACTAAGCTCAGATTAATCTTACCAGTTAAAATTTATACTGTGCTTTTGTAATTATTTATTTTTTGATTTTGTGATTTTAACTTCTGCTTTAAAAAGATTTTTTTTAGATTGTGTTCTAATGTTCTTCTAATAATCATAAACACTAAAACAAAAAACAGACAAACTGCCAAATAAATCCAGAGAGAAATGTATTCATAAATCTTTAAAACAATCTAATTAAATCTTGGGCACAAAACATTCAGCCAGTAAAAAAACAAAAACTGTAGTATGTATAGGCCTATTGTTTTATCTATCTATATATCTATATCTATAAATACAGTACATATATATAAAAATATAGTGTAGAGTGACAGTGTAGAGAAAGAATTCTCTGATAACCGAGGCACTCCTTAATTAAAATGTCTTTATTACAAAAATGACATGTCCTAAACGGACAACTTTAAAACACCTTATATATGTGTCTATATTGTAGCCTTATATAAGTTGATTTTCTGTATACTGTGTATTTATTTTTGGACTAATAATGTTAATAAAGTCCAATAATGGTATTAGAGTGTCAGTGGTAATATCATTGTGTTCTTGTCGGTCAGTGTTGAGGATCTGTGTTACAACTGAGGCTTAGCCTGACAGTTAGCCTGCCCTGGACCAGGCTAGTTTTCCAGCATAAGTTGCCAGGGTAACTGAGTTTGAACTTTTTTAAGTTTGATTTATGAAACCGAATCTACCAAAAATAAGCCTGACTAACCGAAATAAGCCTGGCTTATACTCTAATCTTGGTTTATGGAACAGCCCCCTGGCATAGTAGGCTAGTGTTCTGGCATGAAAATAATGGAAAATTAGCGTGAAAACCATATAATCCTACAAAATGCAGCAGGCTAAAGAAAACATTGTCAGGCCATCTTCATCGGGATGGGAGATCTCTGGGAGACTGGGTAGTTGCTGGAAGACATGTATTTTATATTATATAGTATATTAAAATAGAAAACCATTATTTTAAACTGTAATATTATTTCACAATATTACATGTTCTTCTGTATATTTGATCTAATAAATGCAGGATTGATAAGCATAAGAGACTTCTTTCATGCCATTCTTTTTTTCGCTTGCATGTAAAACCTAAATAAAATAATATATAATTTGTAATTTGAACTAAAACTACGGGATTATTTTTTGCCCCAGGGTTACACCCCTTATTGTCTGGGGTTTATTTTAACCCTTTATTCAGTACAGTTTATGACGACTGTAGTGGCGCTCTGGCAATATGTGCTGTATGGATTATTTTACACCAGGGTTCCCCTTTATACAGTACAGCTTATGGTAACAGTGGGGCATGAGGACCCACTCAGACCTCAGGTTGATCAGACCTTCTGGCTTCTCTAACACCTCTTCCAGCAACTACCCAGTCTCCCAGAGATCTCCCATCCCGATGAAGACTGGGCTCAACCCTCCTGAGCTTCAGCGGGAGTGCAGGCAAAAGCTTCATGTTGATCGCTGCTGGCTGGAGAATGAGGTCTCCTCGCCACAGCTCTCTTCCATCACTGATAGCTGCAACAATGGTGACAATAAAAACTAAAAAAACTTCGGAATGATGGATGAGTTTTGTGTTATAAATATAGCCAATATATATTTTAATTAAAGTGCAAATAAATACACTTGCACGATGCTTATATACTTTTTATATATTTAAACATAGTACAAGTTTTTGTTATTATATTTGCAATGTACTATTGAAAAAATGAATATATTTCATATACAACAAAGTATACTTTTTCACTATGGTATTTAACATTCTCCTCAATGCATATTGAAGCAATATTACCTAGATTGTACATTAGGATACTTGAATATCTCTATTAAGTTCACCACAGTTCAGTTCAGTTTATAAGCTGTCAGATGAGACCAAACATGGCATAGGTACTAGACATGTGCCGGTATTCGGTAATGCCATAAATCGCGGTAATGAATATGCACGATATTGTTATCGCGGGCACCAGGGCCGGACTGGGACACAATTTCAGGCCGGGAAATCCTACACCCATCCAGGCCATCCTATGTACCCAAATAAAATTTAGAAACACTACAACCCTGTTTTTTTCCCCCCTAAATTACATTTATTTCACAGTACGACCATAACATAAAAACATAAACAACCAACCTAGAAGTAAAGCAAATGTATGCATCATCTTTCATGTCAAATTCTTACATTTGATCAATAAATTCAGTTATAATAATAAGACACTATAGGGCTGTTACCCATCAAATTAAATAATGTGCACTGCAATTACAACTGCAATAAATAATGTTATGAGATTGATGTTTTAAATAGGCCTAAATGTTTGAATATACAAATAAAAAAAATTCAATACTTAAACATTAAACTAAACCGCCAATAGGTGGCGGCAAGTGGCCGTCTTAATTAGGGAGTCATTCATACAAAAGATTCGTTCAAAACGCTGAATCATTCAACAAAACCCCGCGCTGTAGGCCTACCCTTGGAATTATTTTCGTCGGTGAAATAGAACAAAAATAGTTTATATGTTTTGTGTCTAAAATGTAAGTAACTTAATAATAAATATGAACTACGCTACTTGTTTATTGAACAATAAATTCAATGTAACATTTTCAATCGTGATAATATTCAGCAAAACAGCTCCCTAGTTGTGTTATGTTAAACTAAATCATGTTCTAAAAAAAAACTATTAGAATTTTTACCTCAGTACATTTCTTCTGCGAGTTTTCTGTGTGCTGTTTCACTCATTTGTTTTGATTTCTGCACGAATTTGCTAGCAGTTCAATACTAAGTTAACAAAGAAAAAAGTACAGTATTTACAGATTAAACTGACCTGCACTTGAAGCCCTGAACAGGCCAATAATTTTGCAACATTTTGCTGCTTCTTCTTGGAGTGCTTTCTTTTTCTTTGTCCTTTCCATCTCTGCTCCACCTGGCCGTCCAAAAATGGAATTACGAATTGGCGTGTCATACATACGCAGTTTCATGAGATCAGTCTGCGTTTTCTCTCCCTCATCGGGTGCTGCTCGCATTTCTGTTTAACCGTTTGGCTGACGCAAAGTCGAATCGTAGCCTTGCCAGTCAAGACCTCTATGGTCAAGACTAACAGATTCATGATTTTATTTACTTATTATTATTCATATTAATAATATTTTAATTGAATGACGAATTTGAAAATGATCACTGGTAAAGGTAACAATATAAAAAAAAAAAAAAAAAAAAAAAAAAAAAAAACGCTGGCTGGCAGCAGGCCAAATTAGTCGCCAGGCCACCGGGAATTGTCCCGGTGCTCCCGATGGCCAGTCCGGGCCTGGCGGGCACTTCAAAATACCGTGAAAAATAATAGATCCGAATTTAGATTTTTAGAATGCGCATTAACTTATTTTCCATCAACCGTTAATAAAACCCAACTGCGTATATGCTGCGCAAAACACGTGCGCACTCTGATGTAAACAATCCCCACATAAGCACTGTGTGCATGCGGCGCAGTGCACACTCTAGTGTAAACAATCCTCGCATGGAGAAGAAGCATGGCGGAAAGAGGAACGCTGCCGACGATTTATCTCCTTTCTAAAAGCAGGGCTGGCAACTATGAAGGTAAAAAGAGTAGCTAAACTCGAGAACACATTCAGCTTGAGACTCACGCAATCAACACTTTTCAAATGCTCTCACGCCACACATCCATTTTCTCACGCAGAGAAAAAACGCAGAGCAAAGAGGACACTGACACCGACAGACTAGAGAGAGCAGGTTACTTTTTATATGAAAACAATTCTCAGCTCTCAGGTTTTGTCCATTTTATTACGAAATGTAGACAATAAATACAGTTTTGGCGCTTGTAACTGTGACACGACAGATCACTGTAGCACTTTAGTTCAAGTGAACCGATCATCTGTTAGCTACTTTTTATTTAAAGATATAGTAAAACTTCCCGAAAGGTATATATGCCTCATACATAAAAGATCAATCAGTGTTTTTCAATCACGGAAAGAGGTCAATAAAACTGCAGGAGAACATTTGTCACAGAACGTTATATTTACCTCAGGAAAGCCATTTAATTACCAGCACGTTAGTTGAATAAAAAATAGAGAGGAGAATTTTTCGCTAAATATGTGCACTATATTACATATTTATTATATTTTTACTTATGTCATTAGGCTACATAATTGTTATTATAATGAAAACCACATTATATTTAATTTAGTTAATTTTAACCTTTAATAATACCAGTTGATAGGGCTTTCTGTATGTTTACAGAATTATGTGAGATATATTTTTTCTTGAGAAAAATGTACATGTAGGCTATCTACTGTAGCCTACCTAATATTTATCCAAATGAGTTAAGATTGAATCAAGATTGAAATCAAATCAAGAATTGAACAGAAATCGTGAAAATTGTGTTAAGCAATAATACAAACAGTAGCCTACCAGTCACTGTACCATGTAAACATTGTAACATGTTGTCACTAAACTGAATAAAATTCTGTTTAGTTACCAAATGTTTTGACAATCACAATTACACCTATTGTGATGCAAGTGTGTTTTTTTAGATCCCCCCCCCCAATCCATCTGTTTCTCTTATGTAAATAAAATACCGTGATAATACCGTATACCGTGATAAAAGCACAATCAATTAATCGCAGCATGAAAATTTGATACCGGCACATGCCTAATAGGTACATATTAGAACACACTAGTAAATAAACAGTATGCAGTTGGAAGAATATGTCCTGTGAAGCCAATAGTACAGACGTGTCATTGAGGTGCAGACGACTCTTTCTCTCCCGGCAGAACTATCCTGTGACTGGAGTGTCCCAACAGTCCTCTATCAGCATAGTGATGAAACCCTTGCACTAGATAGGCATTAGTATACTGTGATGATGAAGGCCATTGTGTCACGTTTAATTCATATGTATACCTTTAAAGGAATTTCTGAAGTACTAGAACAATAAAGAGTTCTGCCCATATTTGCTCAGCCCTACAAATCCCTCCTCTGGTACATTGGACCTCAGGAATTATGTGAGGTACATTTGTGACCTTAAAAATTAGGGCTGAGTGCAATGAAGAAGTGTCTCCATTGGCATAGTAGCACAGAGTAATGATGATAATTGTCAAGGATGCTAAGAAGATACACCTACAGAACACCTACTCCCATCAGGTGTAGGCTTAGTCAGATCCACAACAATGTGAGACGCTTGTCAGGAAATCTGTCCATTTGCAAGGTTTATTCCATCGTTGGCTTTGCAAGCAGAACAAGATCTCTAGTGTCTTGGTGGTCTGTACCTCCTCATGGCATCTTCAACTCTCTGCTGTTCATGTCCAACAGGAACAAGATCTATAGTGTGTGTTGTGGTGGTCTGTTCCTCCTCAGGCATCTTCAAATCTTGCTGTTCATGTCCCACAGGAACAAGATCTCTAGTGTCTGTGGTGGTCTGTTCATGTCCCACATGAACACAATCTCTAGTGTCTGTGGTGGTCTGTTCCTCCTCATGGCATCTTCAACTCTCTGCTGTTCATGTCCCACAGGAACAAGATCTCTAGTGTCTGTGGTGGTCTGCTCCTCCTCATGGCATCTTCAACTCTCTGCTGTTCATGTCCCACAGGAACAAGATCTCTAGTGTCTGTGGTGGTCTGTTCCTCCTCATGGCATCTTCAACTCTCTGCTGTTCATGTCCCACAGGAACAAGATCTCTAGTGTCTGTGGTGTTCTGTTCCTCCTCATGGCATCTCCAACTCTCTGCTGTTCATGTCCCACAGGAACAAGATCTCTAGTGTCTGTGGTGGTATGTTCCTCCTCATGGCATCTTCAACTCTCTGCTTTCATGTCCCACAGGAACAAGATCTCTAGTGTCTGTGGTGGTCTGTTCCTCCTCATGGCATCTTCAACTCTCTGCTGTTCATGTCCCACAGGAACAAGATCTCTAGTGTCTGTGGTGGTCTGATCCTCCTCATGGCATCTTCAACTCTTTGCTGTTCATGTCCCACAGGAACAAGATCTCTAGTGTCTGTGGTGGTCTGTTCCTCCTCATGGCATCTTCAACTCTCTGCTTTTCATGTCCCACAGGAACAAGATCTCTAGTGTCTGTGGTGTTCTGTTCCTCCTCATGGCATCTTCAACTCTCTGCTGTTTATGTCCCACAGGAACAAGATCTCTAGTGTCTGTGGTGGTCTGTTCCTCCTCATGGCATCTCCAACTCTCTGCTGTTCATGTCCCACAGGAACAAGATCTCTAGTGTCTGTGGTGGTCTGTCCTCCTCATGGCATCTCCAACTCTCTGCTGTTCATGTCCCACAGGAACAAGATCTCTAGTGTCTGTGGTGGTCTGTTCCTCATGGCATCTTCAACTCTTTGCTGTTCATGCCCACAGGAACAAGATCTCTAGTGTCTGTGGTGGTCTGATCCTCCTCATGGCATCTTCAACTCTCTGCTGTTCATGTCCCACAGGAACAAGATCTCTAGTGTCTGTGGTGGTCTGTTCCTCCTCATGGCATCTTCAACTCTCTGCTGTTCATGTCCCACAGGAACAAGATCTCTAGTGTCTGTGGTGGTCTGTTCCTTAACATCTGCAAACCAAGTATGCAAAGGTTACAACTTTTAAGGGAGTATCAACATGTAGTAGTTAAGTTGTTAGGCATCGTAGTATTCCACATAATAACTTGATCTCTGAT
>JAZAVI010001612.1:0-11393 GCA_036326025.1 Chrosomus eos
CACATGTTTCTTTAGCAAGAACTATTAAATATATTTGATTAATGACACAATTATCTAACATGATCCTAACATTAATTAACATAAAATACTGCAATGTTTTGACACCAACTCTGCACATTTTGCACATATTGCAGTAAGCAAGGAAAACACATGCTTACATATTGACTTTTCATAGAAAGCCGCACGCTTGCTTTAAAATTCAGTTGGCTTGCTAGACACATTAGTCAAAGTCAAGTCAAGTGAAAGTTTATTTATAAAGCACTTTTTAAAAACACCAAGTGTTTAACAAAGTGCTGTACACGGATATCCTACATCAATGATACATACAATCAACAGCACAAGAATAAAAACAATAAAACAACTCTCACATAGCGTCAAATGCCAGACTGTACTAATAGGTTTTAAGATTAGATTTAAAAACAGCAAGGGTTTGAGCCTGTCTGATGTACAGGGGCAAACTTTTCCAGAGCTTCAGTCCTGCTACTGCAAAATCTCTTTCACCCCTGCGCTTCAGCTTTACCCGTGGGACAACTAAAAGCAAATGGTCAGCAGACATAAGCGCTCTTGACGGAGCATACAGCTTAATCGGCAGTCAATGCAGTGTTGACAGAACCAGGCTAATATGGTCATACTTCCTGGTTCTGGTAAGAACTCAAGCGGCTGCGTTTTGAAACAGCTGTAGTTTGTTTATTAAGCGTGCAGGGCAACCACCCAGTAGAGCATTACAGTAATCTAGCCTTGAGGTCATGAACGCATTAACTAATTGTTCCGCATTTGTCAATGAGACCATATGGCATAATTTCAGACTGATCTCATGAAAAGGCGTATGTATGACACGCCAATTCGTTTTTCCATTTTTGGCGTGCTATCAACACGCTTTTCAGCGTGTTTATGAACGCCGTTGACTTAACGTTACATTACTGTATATATAAATATATGACCTACCCCAACCCGTCCCTAAACCTACCCGTCACTGGGGTTAATACCATGAGTCTTCCCCTACCATCCTAGGAAGAAAAATATCGCTTCCCAGATGTATATCAAAATTTGGCTTCGTTTCGCTCGGATATTTAACGGTGTGTACATACACGCGGACATAACGGCGTAGATATACACGCAGATAGCTGAAAATGCGTATAAATAACACGGCACTTGACTTGAAAGTGGCGTGTATGTTTACGCAAAAGTGATGTCATGTTGCGTAATTTAGATATATTTTTTCTGATCGTGTCGCTCACTAGAGCAGATGCGCGTTTACTCTGATCGGCCTCGCTCAGGACTCGATCCAGTGAGAAGCGCTTGAATTCAGCAAAGAACACAAATGTCCAATTTAAACCAGTTTAAAGACAGATTAACAGTGCTGTCAAACAGGAGAAACACTGTGCGCAACGATCCAGTCAGAATCTGAATTGATACTGAATCAATTTACCATGGATTTACTGTAACGTTACGTTAGCCTAGTAATATTAACTGCACTACGAAATGTGGGATATACATATTGAGTTGTATTATATTATTAATGTAGACAATGTATTAAAAGACTATTGGAATTAGGCATGTGCCGGTATCAAATTTTCATGCTGCGATTAATTGATTGAGCTTTTATCACGGTATACGGTATTATCACGGTATTTTATTTACATAAGAGAAACAGATGGATTGGGGGGGATCTAAAAAAACAACTTGCATCACAATAGGTGTAATTGTGATTGTCAAAACATTTGGTAACTAAACAGTATTTTCTTAAGTTTAGTGACAACATGTTACAATGTTTACATGGTAGGGGTGGAACGGTACATGTATTCGTATCGAACCGAAACGGTACGGGCGTCACGGTTCGGTGCACGAATTTGCACGTAGAATACACGGTACAAAAACGAAAGAGAGGCGCGATGAACATTGTGTGTGTCTGCGCGCGCGTGTGCGAGAGAGAGGCGCGATGAACAGTCAGTGTGTGTGTTTGTGTGTGTGTGTGTGTGTGTGTTTGCGCGCGTGCGGGAGAGATCTCTCGTGCGCGATTGAACAGTGGAAACATACTCCGTCATTTTTTCATACAGGACATCATTAAAACTGCAAAGTGTTTACTGTTTACTTTTGTGTACACTTGCAATAAAACACAACATTGTGCTTTTGTCACACTCTAAACTCTTGTCAAACTGTAACCTACAAATGTTAACAAAAGTTTTTAAAGGTAGTATTATTTTATACGGAAATCAATTATTTATAATTCAGATGAGAATAAAGTTAGGGTTAACTAAAATGAAGGAAAACAAATATATTGATCTGAAAGAGCAAATTAATTTTAAATTCATTCAGGTACAATTACCAAACATATCTCAAGGTCTTTTCATCTTTTTAATAATTTAATAAATAAACTAATTATATAAAACTCCTGTCAGTGCACTACAAATAAACTGGTTCTATGCCTTTATTAATAAAAATTATTTAAAAAATACAAGGCTTAAGACATTTATAAAAATGCCTTCTGCATTTTTGTTTTGCTTTTCACTCCATTGTACCGAAATCGTACCGAACCGTGACGTCTGAACCGAGGTATGAACCGAACCGTGACTTATGTGTACCGTTCCACCCCTATTACATGGTACAGTGACTGGTAGGCTTTTTGTATTATTGCTGAACACAATTTTCATGATTTCTGTTCAATTCTTGATTTGATTTCAATCTTGAGTCAATCTTAACTCATTTGGATAAATATTAGGTAGGCTACAGTAGTACAGTAGGCTACAGCCTACATGTCAATTTTTCTCAAGAAAAAATATATCTCACATAATTCTGTAAACATACAGAAAGCCCTATCAACTGGTATTATTAAAGGTTAAAATTAACAAATTAAAAATAATGTGGTTTTCATTATAATAACAATTATGTAGACTAATGACATAAGTAAAAATATAATAAATATGTAATATAGTGCACATTTAGCGAAAAATTCTCCTCTCTATTTTTTCTAGTCAACTAACGTGCTGGTAATTAAATGGCTTTCCTGAGGCAAATGTAACGTTCTGTGACATAAATGTTCTCCTGCAGTTTTATTGACCTCTTTCCGTGATTGAAAAACACTGATTGATCTATTATGTATGAGGCATACCTTTCAGGAAGTTGTACTATATCTTTAAATAAAAAGTAACAGATGATCGGTTCACTTGAACTAAGATGCTACAGTGATCTGTCGCGTCACATTTACAAGAGCCAAAACGGTATTTATTGTCTGCATTTCGTAATAAAATGGACAGAACCTGAGAGCTGAGAATTTTTTTCATATAAAAAGTAACCTGCTCTCTCTAGTCTGTCGGTGTCAGTGATCTTTGCTCCGCGATTTTTCTCTGCGTGAGAAAATGGATGTTTGTGGCGTGAGAGCATGTGAAAAGTGTTGATTGCGTGAGTCTCAAGCTGAATGCTATGAAGTTCTCAAATTCACATCTACGTGTTCTCGAGTTTAGCTTCTCTTTTACCTTCATAGTTGGCAGTTCTGCTTTTAGAAAGGAGATAAATCGTCGGCAGCGTTCCTCTTTCCGCCATGCTTCTTCTCCATGCGAGGATTGTTTACATTAGACTAGAGCGCGCACTGCGCCGCATGAACAGTGCTTATGTGGGGATTGTTTACATCAGAGTGCGCATGTGTTTTGCGCAGCATATACACAGTGGGTTTTTTTAACAGTTGAAAATAAGCTAATGCGTATTATAAAAATCTAAATTCGGATCTATTATTTTTCACAGTATTTTGAAGTGCCCGCGATAACAATATCGTGCATATTCATTACCGCGATTTATCGCATTACCGAATACGGCACATGTCTAATTGGAATATAATTACAGTTTTTAATAATGTATTTAACTAGGCTACTGTTTTTCATACTGAAGGATTACAAATATAAGAATATGTTTAATTTAGGTTCTAATACAATAGTATATAAACTGAGAAATGTTCTGTACATTGAATTTAGCATTTAAGGTTAGGATGGTGATTATATCCGGCCAATCCTGTTTTTTCTGTATTTGTAAGATTACTGAAACTCTTAATGGTTCTTTCCTGCCAGTCATATTTCTCTCTATTGTAAGTTAAATGAGTCAGATTACTGAAACTCCCACCCTTTGTTCTAATGGCTCTCGGAGCCACTGTCCCAGTCGTTGAATTGGATTAGATTGGATTAGAATATTTACATTTGAATCACCCTGTTATGCTGATGAAGATCAGGGTTGGGGAATTTCTGGTAACGAGCTGATTCCTATACTTACATTTACATGCTTTGTTCACCTCTATGTAACTCTACATTCCACTACAAGGGGAATATTGTTTCCACAACCTGCAGCACTGAATTTTTAGACTAGAGATATTATAATTTATAAGTTATAATTATTAATACTGCTATTATTATTACCTATTATTATCTGACTGCGTGAGACTTAAAAGGAGGAAAAGTGGAATCCCTGTGAAAACCACATTCTCTCCGTGTCGGCGAGCCTATTTTCATTGCAGGAAAAATAATATATACTGCAATAACCATTCATAGTTACAAAGACAATTTGGTTATTTTTGCATGTCTCTCTCTTAATTCCTGTACTCCCTTTGCTGCATTGATTAATCCTAATGTATACAATACAGTTTAATGGGAAAGTGCTTTTCCTTACATTTCTTGCAGGGCCAGTGAAAATATAGAAGGGCCAGCAAAACTCTGATCTACTTTTATGTTGAGCCCTGCATTAGGCATGCTCGCTTTGCTAAAACATCTTCTCTTATTAATTATTATCATCTGGGCTCTTTCTGCTACTTGATGGGAAGACAAGAGGACAAATGATTGGGAAGACGGGAAGACAAATCTCAATCCATTGTCTCAGTTTTTATACAAACTGTAGCATTGACTGTATTCATCAACCCTGTTACCAAAGTTACCGTAAGAAGAATCTCTGACTATAACTATGAATAACATATTATATTTGACAAATACAACTTTACTAAGTAACTTAGTGTTTACTGATTATTCATAAAAAAATATTTTGTGAATTCTGGTAACGTTGTTGCAAATTGGGAACCAGATATAAAATAAATGTAAAATAAAACAGTTAAAATAGTATTTAGTTTGATCTGAGGTTGAAGATCAATATAAAAATGTCTCAAATCTCCCTTTACTGACCATTTGTTGAAGAAACCCAGAACGTTCTGTACCATTTCAAAGTTTAACTCTTTATCTAAATGTGATGAAGTGCTTGAATGTTTCTAACATGAATGTTCTTTAGCATCATGAATGAATGAGGAATAAACACCAACCTCTTTGTTCTTCAGGATCTTCAGTGTGTTTCATTCTGCAGGTTCTGGATCACTCGTGTTCTCACTATCCTCTTTAATAAACTCAGTCTTGGCAGATTTCAGCTCTTCCTGATGCTCGTCTTCACTTGTAGCTGATGGGAATTTACAGCATTTATTGGAGAATTACAGTGGGAGGAGCTTCATTGATGATGTGATTGCAGTGGGAGGAGCTTCACTGATGATGTGATTGAAGTGGGAGGAGCTTCACTGATGATGTGATTGCAGTGGGAGGAGCTTCACTGATGATGTGATTGGAGTGGGAGGAGCTTCACTGATGATGTGATTGCAGTGGGAGGAGCTTCACTGATGATGTGATTGCAGTGGGAGGAGCTTCACTGATGATGAATTCCAGCGTGGGAGGAGCTGATCTGCCAAAATCAAAAATATCAATAACGGAGTTTTGTTTTTATAAGAAATTACACTTCTAAGTACTTGTCTGTCTGTCTGTCTGTCTGTCTGACTGTCTATCTATTCATCGTACAGTACCTGTACCAAAGTACCAAATCATTATTTTTATTGCTAATCCTAACATTATTCTGCGTCTTCGTTAAAATACAGGTATCTAGAAATATAGAAAATAATATAAATTATATAAATTATTCCAAATATAAATAATGGTAAGAAAAACACTAAAAATCGTAAACCGAAATAAACTTATAGTAGCCAACAAATCCCCTCAGTCTGCTGACACCAATGAAATGAGCTTTAAGTGACAATTTACAGGAGATCTGAAGACATCAGCATAATAAATTAGGTGAAAACAGGAACTATTGTCATGAAATAAAGAGTGTTTTCAGCAGATCTGTTAATATTGATGAGCCTCAGACTATCAACACTCATTCAACAAGACATTCAGGATCATCAGCAGATCATCTCACTTTATTCTGAGTGTTTGCTGTTAGAAACACATTGAGTATATATAAAATATATGAATGGGATAAAAAAGTAGAGGTCGACCGATTCATCGGTTTTGCCGATTAATCGGCACCGATAGTTGATTGGTGAAACTATCGTTATCGGCAAAAATCCACACCGATAGTTTTTCCGGGTTGCATCTGTTGCTGGAGCGGCTGAGAAGTGCGCGCGGTCATTACACAGCACTAGCGCTCTGAAGAGACTGCTGGCATTATACAGAGCGAGAGCGGCCTCTAGAGGACAAATAATAAACTATCACTGGCTGAGTTGTTTACATTAACACGTGAGGCGCGTGCAGCACGGACCACGGAGAGAACACGCAGCAGAGAGAGCGCCGCTGACACTTCAGACTCGCATTTAAAACAGTCAGCGAAACGGTATGAATACATAACACTAAAGTACATATTGCCATATCATTATAAAGTAATTCTTATATTGACTAGATGCTGCATCAGCAAAGAAAGAACAGTAGTTTGCCGTCGAGGCTGTGAGGACTCTAACCTTACCTCAGTCAAGCGCTTTAAACAATGTGACAAAAACACACGCAGACCTGACCCAAATGTTTTATGGCGCAATTGTTATCATCTATTTGCATTATTTTATATCCGGCTGGTCACTTTTATGCATTCATTAGCCGACGAAGTTGCATATTTAAAACTAGTGACGTGATTGCTTTCTCAACATTGATATGTTCATGCAGCGACAGAAACATAAACAAATCATAAACGTGTTCAATTTAAGATCGTTTTAATCACTACAATACATCTTGTTATTTTAATTAGATAATTATCAAGTGTTCTAAAATAGAAGCAAATAAAGTGAGAGACTATATAGGCTAAATTACGTATACATTATACAGGTCTTTATTACATTTTAATGGCTATCTTTAAGCACGACTCTTTGGAATTATATGAAATGGTAGCACTTTACAATAAGATTCCATTTTTAGCATTAACTAAGATTAATACAAGTTGTAGAAGAATTATTCATTGTTAGTTTATTTCAATTTATTTTATTTACTAATGCATTTGAAATGGAGTTTTAATTCTTATTTTATTTGTTATTACCTTAATGTACTATGAACTAACATGAATGATAAAGTTATAATTGTATTGCTCATATTAATACATGCAGTAAAAACGTATATTGCATAGTGCATAGTTCATGAAAGCTAGCTAATACATCCTTGTTTACAAATGGGACTTGCAACGTGTTACTTATGAAATGTTTCTAGGTTATAGCTTTGAAATCTGTAATATTTTAATGTTTAACTTATTTTCTGTATAAAGTTTTTATATATATTAATATTTATATTTATTTAATTTAGCACATTTCAGTTCAGCACTGTTTTATTGTGAGTATTATGTTTGTTTTTAATCCAGCATCCATTTAAAAAAATATCGGTTGAATTATCGGTTATCGGCATGTACGGTCAAACCTAAATATCGTTATCGGTAAAATCCACTATCGGTCGACCTCTATAAAAAAGCCTATAAAACTACTGCTATACTGAAAGGCAATACTCTTATTTCTCACAATATGACATGGATAAAACATTAATACAAAAACAATCAATAATGACACGGATCTTCATAAACCACTACAGATAAATAATTACAGCAGCATAATATGACCAAATTAATCCAAATATAGCAAGTTTGATCTTATGACAGCTACATTAAAGATGAACTGAACTGAAATTTGAAAAAAGGTTATATAACAGATGTATTTTATTCATTATCATTGGTACAATTATTAAAATGGCAGAATTTGTTAAAAGGATAAAACTCTACGTTGAAAATGTTATTTTTGTTACACGGGCGCCACCATGTTGGATTTCAACATTCGGCTACGTCACTGGCATGGTAGGCTACTCCCTTGCCAACCAAATCTGCGCGCACGGCAGATAAGAAGAGAGCGAGAGACCTTGCGTGTGTGTGCAAATGTGTGTGTGTGCCTCATGAAACACATGTTAAGACACCCCCCAACCCAACAAAAAGAGATACCTCCCTGAAATGACTTCTTGCAAGTTAGGATGTCTGCAGGCTGGATGTAACGTCACATACACAAAACATGTACATTCACTTTCGCGTACATAGCGTTCAACAAAACGGAGACTAACACACGGCATTAATTAGGGCCCGAGCACCCGTGCGAGGACCCTCTTGAAACTGTTAAGATTATTTATTTATTTTTTTTATTTTTTTTTCTGCAAAGTAAGCCCCATTTTCGAGGCCACAACATGCTCGAAAAGTCACCAAATTTTGCACACATGTCAGGACTGGTGAAAAATTTTGTATTTTGTGGGTTTCGCGGATGGGCGTGGCAAAATGGCTCGCTAGCGCCACCTAGAAAATTGAAAAAAATTAGCCCCTCGTCCATGTTCGACCTACATGCACGAAATTTGGTGGGGACGTGTATCATATCAAGACGCACAAAACAGCCTCAAGAACCCATACCCTAAACTCGACAGGAAGTCCGCCATTTTTAATTTGGTGGCCATTTTGGGACGATTTACACACTCCGTACTTTGACGAACTCCTCCTAGGGATTTAGTCGAATCGACTTCAAATTTCTGCTGTGCCTTCTAAAGGCATTGACGATGAAAAGTTGTGCTATCTGCGTGTTTTCGTCAATGGGCGTGTCCGTGGCATCGATGATTCGCCATGAAACAGGAAGTTGGAGTAACTTTGCTGTACATGCTCAGATCTCCGCCAAATTTTGCACTCTTGACAAGAGTCCCGCCCTGAACACATGTACATTCCGACATTCCCCCCCAGTCATAGCGCCACCTGCTGGCAACAGGAAGTGACCTTTAACGAAGCAGCCCCCGCCGCACGTTTGACCTACATGTACGAAATTTCTGTGGCACATCAACCATGTCCAGACGCACAAAAAAGCCTAGGAGCGATGCCCTAAACCCAACAGGAAGTCGGCCATTTTGAATTTTAAGTCAAATTTTGGCTGATTTACACACTCCGTACATTAACGAACTCCTCCTAGGGGTTTAATCAGATCGACTTCAAATTTCTGCTGTGCCTTCTAAAGGCATTGAGGATGAAAAGTTGTGCTATCTGCGAGTTTTCGTCAATCGGTGTGTCCGTGGCATGGCGTCAAACATCAAGTCTTTGCCACGGCACAGGAAGTGGTTGTAACTTCAGTGTACATGCTCACAGCTGCACCAAACTTTACATGTAGGATAAGAGTCCCGCCCTGAACTCATGTACATGCCCACATTCACCCACAGTCATAGCGCCACCTGCTGGCAACAGGAAGTGACGTATAACACCTTCATGCAGTGTCTGAAAAGCGTAGCAAATTCACAGCCGCACTGGCAGAGCTCCAGAATATGCAACAGAATATGCGGCCGCATCACTCCCCGACGCGCTACATGTGCGAGGGCCCGTCCATAGCTGCTTGCAGCTTTAATTGAAATTGAGCCACAAAACCAAGCTAGATACGAAACATCCAACCTAGGGAAAGGGCTAGCAGCTAAACACGTTGGAATAACTTTTGTCAAACTCCACAATCTAGCCATCACTCCAACCATACTGTATAAATAAATGACTCTGACGATATCACAGATCGATAACAATGCATTTACTAGGCTAGCTGCTAACTAAACCACAGCAGGTCTGTAAATGTCCCTATCTACTCACCCTGAAGCTAGCTGATGTTCATCAGGGCACAGTGTTGATGCAGAGGGAGTTCGACTCGCAGAAATATCTGCCGGTTCCATAGTAAGAGGTTTCTGTGCAGTATCCGTCCGTGGCCCGTGCAGTATTTTGTTTTTGCGTGCAACTAAAGCCTAGTTCACACTACATGATTTTAAGCCCGATTTAAGCCCGATTTGCAAATCGTTGAGTCGCCGACAAGTCAGGGTGTTATCGCGTGCAAATCGCGGGCGATTAGCGGAAGATTAACGCTCGCCAATCTGTTAGTGTGAAAGAGCCAACAACGCATCAAAGACGCTCACAGACACCTCGCAGACGCGTCGCCGAGCCCAGAAAAATATCTAGCATGCTAGATATCCAGAGCTGTCGCGCGACTCAATCTCAGTGATGTCATGAGCTAGAGCCAATCAGAGCAAGGCATGGGTTGAGGTCAACGGGTAAATAGCATGGTAAATACCGGTAAATACGCGAAATGCGCGATTTTCAAACAAACACGACCAAGACGAGTTTACAGAAAGATGAGCAACATGTCGTCAAGAAAGCAATGGACTCAACAGCAAATTTTAGGAGCAAAGTTTAATCGAACTGTGGAAGGAGCATGAATGCCTTTATGATGTTGGACATGAGATGTGAGAAAGAGAAAAGGTGGATGGAAATTACAAACGCCCTCAAACACCCAGGTGAGCAAAATGTTGTAGGTTGAAATGTACATTAAATCTTACTGTAATTCTGTTTATTGTCATTTCCGGTTCGTTTTATCGCGTGATTTTTCGTGACAAAACGTGGTTTGTAGACGAGATAGAATCGTTGGGTGACAGAGTTGTTGTCAAATCCTGTAGTGCGTCAGCTCCAGTTGCGGATCAATCACGATGTGTCGTTTGGTGTGAACGGCTCAACAACTTGAACACTCCTGATTTCACAGAGAGCAAGTCATGTAGTGTGAACTGCACAGTTCAGCCCTACGTTTTAAAATCATGTAGTGTGAACTAGGCTTAACTTAACAAGCGATCCCATTGGATGAATTCTTTCAATCACATTTTCAATTTATCTGCCTCGATTTTCTAAAACGCACAGGACCTCATCCATGCACACGACATATAGCCTATAAGCAGTCTCTATATTTCCTAAAATACAACTGATCCTCCATGTGGTTGTGGTGGTGGTAGTCAGAAACTACTGGACTGTCCCTCACAGGTTCAAATGTTGCCTGTTGCCTATGCAGCTTTGCGTGTCCTACCATGCCAGTGACGTCATCGAATCTGCCAGCGTAATAAGCGCAACTTTTCTTTTGCTTAAAAAAAGCTATATTGATATTTTTCATTAAAAATTTTAGTGTAGTTTACTTTTAGATGTCATAAACACGTTATCAACGTCGATTTTTTTTCAGTTCAGTTCATATTTAATCACTATAAAGTAATTAGATTAAAATAAAAACAGAAACTATTAATTATCATAAACTTTTAAAAATAAAGAGCACC
>JAZAVI010001613.1:0-10627 GCA_036326025.1 Chrosomus eos
GTAAAGCGTAAGTCTGTTTGACGAAGAAACCTCATCTCAGCAGCTTGTAAACTGTACCGATGTTCATTCTGCTTTGCTTAAAAGAAATCCAAATTGTAGTATGACTAAACCTGTGTCTAACAAAGAAAGCTCAGGACAAAGTTATATCTAGGTAGACCTGGGCGATGCTCCCCTTTCTACAAATGTAAAGGCCTTAAAAATTATTGTTAGATTGATGTAACTCACCTAAATTCTAGCTGCATCTACAAGCAGAGAACTACCTAGCGACTAAAACTGTTTAATCGCTGAAAAGTCAGCATTCGTGCACGAAAGGGACGTAACTATATATATGCTTAGACAAGCTTTGACTTACAGCAAATCTATTTCCTTACTCTGTAAACAAATAGAATAAGTTGTATAAAATAAAGAGGACAGTTCCATGAGTAAAATTAGCTAATGCCAAAACACATCTGCATTTTACTTAATGTAACACAGAGTCCTAGAAAGACTTAAAATAAAGGGGCACTCTGTTAACCCGTTTAAACATGCATAATTCATGTAAAATCTACAGACAGCCTTTAGGGACTGTTGAATTGTCTGACATGCTCTAGTTTCCATGTCAATGACTTGTCACAGGAAGTGCTAACTTGTGATGTCACTTGGTAAACAAACCAGCCTAGGTGGCTACGCTAACCTAGCATCCTTCCAGCTTACGCTAAGCTAAACTAACATAGCATCCAGCTAGCTTACGCCAAGCTAACCTAGCATCCTTCCAGCTTACGCTTAGTTAAACTAACATAGCATCCAGCTAGCTTACGCTACGCTAAGCTAACCTAGCATCCATCCAACTTAGACTAAGCTAAATAACTTCTACAGTTAGCAGTTAGCACAATTTACTTAGCCCTTAATCACCGCTTGTGTTTACACAGTGCAAAGTATTCTAAAATACTTTCCTCAACACCAGTTAGGGTTTCTTATTATTCACGTTCCGTGTTTGCAATTCTTCTTAGCCAAAGTTCACCTTCACTAGTTGAGGCATAGCCCTTGCTAACCGTCACAGGCTAACTTTGAAGATACCCTGTTAATTAAACTTAAGTTAACTACATGTAAACTGTGTAGCTAGAGAAGAATTCATATAGCAATAGGAATCTTCATCGGCAGGTGACTAATCCTTTGATGGGACACACACGATGTGGCCTCGAACAAGCAACCGTTGTAACCCACTATGAAGTGTTGGCCCAGGCAAATCCAAAGTTTATTCACTAATGCCACTGATTATTCTCGCCTTCAGATCAGTCCCGTTGTTTTGATCACTTTGTTTCTTTTTGCTTTTAATTTATTTTTTTTCTTTTGGCTCTTCTTTAATTTTTTTCTTTGACCTTGACATTAATAGCACTCAGCTATTCCCCTTACTTTTCGGTCATCTATATGATTTAAAATTTATTTTATTTCCTCTCTTGTTCAAATGTGGTTCCATTTCCCATAGGGCCCAGAAAGGAAACAGACACCTTTATTTGTGATTTTGTTTATTTTCAACAAGTGTACTCATTTTTGTGACCCTGCAACACAAGTAATTTCGACAATTTACTAGGGCACAACTATAGTCCAGAGGATTGATAATAAGCATAATTTGAATAAGACAGCTGTCCTTTTCCCCCTATGATTCACTTCGTCAAACCGTAGTGAACCACTAGTTAAGTCCAGAGAAATAATTTAGTCATAAGAACCATCAATCTATCGGCTATGCCCTTTCCAGGGAATAATCTCGGAACCACATAACTCTTAGCCTCCTAACATCCACAGCTAAGATAAGGTACAAGACACACTTCACTAGCTAGCTACATGTGAAACACCTAGCTTTAAGCTACATACCTAGCGAACCAATTAAACCATGGTTCTGAACTTTTAGGGTCATGCATTAGGCTCTCACTACAAGTATGACAACATGTCACAGAGCCCCTGCTTCACCTGACCTTAACCTTCCAGCTTACCAAAGACTATCACAAAACTATGGACACTATGAGAAACCACCTCTCATATCCCTCCAACCACCCACGAAAGTCGTGTGCACCCACCGACAACCGGTGCCCCACACAACCTACGTCAACAAGCACATGCTGCGTGCACTGGACAACATTCAGCGTTCTGCACCTGATGCCATCACCACGCCACAGCTTGTTCTGCCACAGTGCAAAAGGGGGGTAATGCCACAATGTATGCCCTATGCCCATGACGCACCGTGTGCTGCAACCCGCAGCACCAGAGACACTTGCAAGACACCGAAGCAAGTGGCATACTGGCGCCCTCAAAGCGAAAAGACTGTCCTAGCCAACCAAGGACGATGTTCGCTGAAATTTTTCCTCCCTTTCTCTCTTTCTCTCTCCCTGTCACTTTTACCAGGATGCTGCTGTGCTTCCAGCCAACCAGAGGGCAGCCGCAATCGGACATCTCACCAGGTCCGGCACCAAGCACCATCCTAAGGGAACAACCAAGACTCCTTTTCTGCCGGACCCGCACTCAGAAAGTGCCTGTGCCACCTGATCCTCACAACGCCTACAGAACGCACTACCCCGGCGTAACGACACAATACAGCTGGGTAGGTGCCAACGGACAGAGGAGGCCCTCACGCACACTGAGGCCGATGTCGAACACATGCTCAACCAACTTGCGAAAATGACTGTCACGCTGGCGGAGCCAGGTGGCCACAACCGCCGCCGCACTGCCGTCAGAACTCTGTTGAACACCTGTATGTCCAGCATGAATGCAGTAAACCTCGCCAACGTGGGACGGCATGCAGCCGAAATTCAGACGGAGATTCCACAGTTAACAGAGCCACTCACCACAGAGTGCATCCCTGCAGACCATCGACAAGACACTAAAGGGAACTGTGGTAACTTTCAACACTCACAGCGTTCTGCCGACCCCGACAGTGAACTCCATGAAACAGCTGCTTACTGCCTTCCAGAATGACTTTGCTCGAACTCAGCTGGTAACAGCCCTGATGACAAACCTGCTAGGGGGGGGGGGTGAACTCCTCCATCGACAGCCTCGCCATGGGTAGAATCCCACCGCACGGATACCCTTAGGCCTCATGCAAACCGTGCTGGCGTCCGCCATCACCACGCCAACTGACTCTTTAAAATACACCTTGCCTACTCTCATGGGTAGTGCCATCCCACTCTGCATCACCACAAGCAGAGAAAATGGGACGTTCCCCTAAACTTACCCATCATAGTCAAGCCGAATCCACCGGCTCAAGAACATTGTCCATGTCAGATTTTGAGAGGCAGCACTCACATCAAGATCCGCATGCCGTACGTGATTGCCTTGCATGACAGCGACACCAAGCTGTCCCCAGCTCCGAATCCACACATGTGCACATTGACCAAAGACATTTACTATCCCTGCCCTAACAAATCTTTCCTCAGAGACAACCCTGACGGACCAGCGGGCTGCAGATCAGTGGCACAAGCTGCCCTGCTAAAGCCAAGCCTCGCATCAAGTCACCGAGACCCAAGCAGAGATTGTAAGTGATCTGTGTCACCTTGCTCAGCCAGAGCAGCGCATCCAAGTACCAAAAGGCCCCATCCTTCTTCAAGAACCACACTCTCACCCTAACTCCAAAGGGAATTGTGGTTTGCAAAAGGGGGATCCCAGCTAATTGACATTACATCCATCAACTACACCCTGACACTCGACAGTCATCCTGCACAGGAGGCTCAACGAGATGCGAACATCTACAGCCAAGCCCACGGGACCCTCAGGAAGAGGGTACCACGCTGGAGGCTGCGCCGAACTTTATCAAGCTGAGCCCTCAGCCTCAGCCTAACAGCACCTCCTACCCAATCATCATGATTCACCTGCCATCCGCCCATGGTGATGATTTGTCGTCAGATTATGTCCCACACACAGGGACATCATCCGACGAAAAGGGGAAATATGTAGCGTATTTAGGGTGAATCTGAATAATTAAATATATCCTGAATAACTAAAATCCTAAGAGCCTTCAAAGGCCGGGAACTTGCTTCCAAACCAGCGTCCTTCCCCCAGGACTCAAAATTAACACACACACACACCACACATTCCACCACACACACATCCCCCAGGAATGTGGAATGTGCCACAGGAAGTGAATGCTACAGAGAAAAGAAACTTCTCTTTTTAAAAGACATTTTAAACAGAAATATTCAATGTGTTTTATGTGTTTGTTTGTTCATGTTACATTGAAATAACTGAGTTTACCATTATGTATTTTTACATGTAACTGCGTATTCCCTAGAATTCTAACGAAGGAGAAATGAATTCTGCATCCATATATATTCTATTATACTTCCCCTTTAGAATTGTAAGAACAATGTATCTAATCTCATGTTATGATTTGTCTTTTATGTGTTTGGTCTGTTTCTCGAAAACTGGGATAATGTTTCAAACCTTGCCAACTAATGTTTAACCAAATCCATTTGTGACAAGTTTGGAGTCTCTGAGCTCCGATCTTCGCTCCCCAGTTAGCCATTGAAATCACATCTTGCTAAAACTTTGTTACACATATGACTATAATAATTATGAAGATTCTGCTTTTAACACCCGATGAAATTAGGGTTTCAAATGCCTTGCTTAAAGGAACAAAAGATCATAAAACCAGAAGTCCCGCCTGTGAGTTTCAACCTCTTGATTGGCCGAGTCAATGGGAAGAGGCTGGACTTCGCCGATGTGATAAATGTAGGAGCGCAGCTCCGCCCACTCTCTTGCTTTGTCCGTCGTTACTGCTGCACCATGTAACCCGATCCCGTGGTCTCCTTCGGAGACCCGATCCGATCTTTATATCTTTTCTTTGTAAGGCAAAGTTTTGTTTTCCATAGTCGACTCTGTTTACTTCCACGAAGTGAAACAAACGTAGCCGAGCTACTTTCATTGGTAATGTTACTCAAAGACTTGAAACCGCCGCGCAACACGAGCGCCCAGAAACACCACGTGACGCTTACACACACAAAGGACTCCGCTCACGCACGCGGCCGGGACAGGCCTTCAGGAATGCAGCAACACAGCGAGACCCATTACTTGTGCAAGTATAATCTGTTTAAAGAGCTCATAAGGAGCATTAAGATGATGTTTCGTGTTGTAATCAGGAAAGGTGAATGTCTTAGGAGGAAGTATGCCAATGTCTCTCTCTCTAAACCCCTTTCTCTCTCTCTCTTACTCGCTCTCACGCGTGTAATTCATCCCTATCTCTATATCTCACACACTCACTCGTTCATTGATGTTTTATTGTATTGTCTATGTCTGTGTTCGTAAATACCATAATATATATATATATATATATATGTATATATCCCGTGTAACGTAGTAAATATATAAGTAGACATGCCTTGATTAAATCATGATATTCACATGACTGATTCATTCTCTTTGCTCATTCTCAAGTTTCTTAAGTGCCAAAGATCTAAACTTATGCTACACGCTTTACAAATGAAACATACCTTAATTAGTATGTGTTTATAGGGCAGGAAGCCCAATTCTTCTGGCCAGAGAATTGCGTTTCCTAAATCCTATAAAGTAAGACAATATTGGGGAACCCCCCACAATATTATTCTGACAATTGAGCTAATTAATTTTACCTGCTTTGTAAGACGTGATCTGTGTAATTAACTGCAATCGACTTGTCATTAAAATGAAAAGATGCACATGTATACATTCAGGTAAAATGACATTCTCCCTTAGAGGGAGATTTATTAACATGTAAGACTGATCTAATCCAAACATGTATGAATAATTATTAATTACCAATTATTAATTATGATATGCAAATTCCCCAAGGATTAGACCCGCCCAAGAGTCTTTACACCCACATGTTAGAGGTGAGAGAACAGTATTGCTCCCAATTGATTTATCATTCAGTTCTGTTTTCTTTCCCATGTCCTTTTGTTCAATGTGAAGTATTTCAGGATGATTTCTGTTGCACACGTCACAAGTCAAACGACTATTGCAGTCTTTGCTCATGTGTCCTACCTTCAAACATCCAAAACAAACTCCCTTTTTCTTTAAGAAGTCTATTTTTTCCCTGTGCCCTTTTTTCCTGATTTGTGGACATCGCACCAATGTATGACCATCTCTATCACAGAACAAACAGGAATTTTGAGAATTAGTGGCAGATACATTTTTCAAACCATCTGTTGTCATCTTTTCTTGTTTTGGTGTTTCTACAGGTGTTATAGTAGTTGCAAAACTGCTTCCTCTTGGTCTCAGCTTTTCTCTTGCTTTGACAAAGGTGGAGCTTTTGACAGATGTAGTTGTCTTAGCATCCTGGATGTTTCCAAAAAGTGGATCCGACAATATCTTCACTTGTCTCTCCATGAAGTCTACCAAGTCAGAGAAACTAGCTCGACGTCCATTTTGTTCCTGGAGCTGACATGCCCTATTCGTCCACTTGTCTCTGAGCTTGTAAGGCAGTTTCATAAGAATTGTCTTCATACTGGAAGCAACATTCAACTCCTCCATATAGGTGAGCTGTACCATTGCATTGCAACAACCTCTCAGGAATAATGAAAAAGGCTTGATTGCTGGCCAGGCAAATGCTTTGTCTATATATGCTGTGGCAATCTTATATTCATTTCCAAAATGTTCTTTGAGTAGATCTTTTGCTCTTTTATAGCCCTCAGCTGAAGACATATGTTGGCAGCTGTGGACTAAATCTTTTGGATGCCCTCTGGTGTATTGCTCTAGGAAATGCAGGCAGTCGCTTGGCTCATCTGTCTTTCTTTCCACTCCTCTCTCAAATGCCCTGATGAAAACTCCATATTGCAATGGATCACCATCATAAACAGGAATGTCTCTTGGTGGTAAAGTAGAAGAGAGATTTTGTTGAGCGAGAAGAGCTGTGATGTCACTTTGCCTCTGAATTATCTGATAGATATCACCCTGATTACCATCATTAAACAGGTTGTTGTGTTAGATGAGTCATATCCTGAGATCTAACAGGTCCATCAGCTCTTTCCTTTGGTCGAACAACCTGCTGGGAAGAAGATGCAGTTCCCATGCACACATTCTGTCTTTGTTGCTCTTGATCAGGCAAATAGGTCTTTGCATGTGGATTTAATTTGACTGACGTTTTCTGTTGAGCAGTTCCTTTCCTCAAATACGAGTTCATCCCATCAGATACTCTTGAGCTGCTTCTTGATTCCAGTACATTGAGTTTTGCATTGGTTGCTGCCAGTTCAGTCTCTAGTTCCAGTTGTTCTTTTTTTTTTTTTTTCAGTTGCTCTTCCTGTGCCTCAAGGTCATGCCTTTTCTGCAGGGCGGCAACCCGTTCCATGAGAGCAGCCTTTTCTGCCTGAGCTTTAATGCGAGCAGAGGATATTGAAGATGCACATGATGAAGAACTTGATTTGTGGCTTGATTTAGGTTTTGACACATTAGAAACACTGTCATCCGGTCCAATGTCATCTGTGCTTACACTTTCAGCAATGGTGTGTTTTTTATGCCATCCAACTTCTGCAAACCACACATTTACATCCTGTATAAAACCATCAAAAGTGTTGGCTTTTTGTTGAAACCAGTGATTTTGTCTTTCAAGTTCATTTTCAGGCAGTGGTAGTTTCACCAATGACTCATGATTTCTTTTGGCTTCATCACAGATGTTGATTAATTTAACCAAGTTAGATTGCACTTCATTTGCATTTTCCTTTGATTTCATGAGCTCTTTCAGCAATTCCATTAACTTCATGGCTTGTTTACATTTAAAGTTTCTTGTTTTCTGACAGTTTTCAATGAACATTTCCAAACCTTTAGCAGTGTGTTTAGTAACCCTTTTTTCTTTTTCAGAATCCAGTGCAACGGCGCCATCTTGTGACCGAACGTCAGACTGGACAATAGACATATTAGTTTCACTTTTACAGTGATCCAGTAAACCACACGCCAATGACAGAATGTTTCAAACAGCTGATATTTTTGTGACAGTATAAGTTTCAGTCAACAAAATGTAATAGTGTAGCAGTTTCTGGTCGCTGTTTCGCTTTTCCAATAAAGCTTAATGTTGCACATACCCCTCCGTCTGCGCGTTGTCGTTCAGAGTGTCCAATCTCCGTCAATCAGCTCCGCACAGGTGGCGTCAATGTTTCGTTGATTGGGAATGGCGGCGTCCAGTTTTATGAAAGACAACAATCGGTTCTTCCGTGAAAACAATCTGTATCCACTTCCAATACTATTACAGGCTCAATTTTCACTCATAGAGCTGAGTTCTCACTTAGTGTAATGGCAATCTTTGTCTTGCTGTACTTTTAGCCCAATGTTCAATTGTATTTCTTTGCCATCATCATGCACAGGTAGGAGTGAAGTTTCTACGTAGACACACAAGATTTTCCAGCCGTTATTGCAGTTGAGATTTGTGGTTTATTGAAGTAAAGAGTACATCAAAGATGAACATACCGGTTGTTTTCTTGTCTTGTTTCCAGTTGTGAGTCGTGTGTTCTAATCCGTGGTCTGGTGCGAACTGTCTGTGCTCCCACTACCTGTGCTTACCACTTCCTGTCACCTATGCCCCCTTATATACAACCATGTGCATCTAATCACTGCCACCTAGTGTCCAAAATACTAATATAAATATATCCAAACAAAATAAACTATCATGCCAACAATAAACATAAATGGCTCCTACAGTCTTATTTTTCATAAATTTCACCTTTATTGTAAGCCTCTTTCTCCTCTGCCATTTGAACGGCCGGTTTACATCCTGATTCTATGAAGCCACTCCCTCAGAAACAGGCAGTGGGCTCAGATTGGTTAGTTTGGGCCGGTGTGCTGTAATTGGCTAAACTGCGTATAGCGCACGTTGTCCGGAACCGCCACGCCCCTTGCCTTTACGGGCGTGAGTCTCGTGCTCCCCTCAATAATGTAAATAATGGAGTCGATACTGCCGTATTATATCAGTTTGAGCCCGAATCAGACCCAGAAAGCGGCGATGAAGAGTCAAGCAGAACCTCGCCAAACACGGCTGTTACAAAACGTTTCTGAATGGTACGTTTTTGAATTATTATTATTCTATTCTTCTATTATTACATAAGAAGTTTGATACCTGTTATACTTTAAAATGCTACTGCTGCTTGTTAGCTTTTTGAGATACGTTTTTATCTTGATTAAAATTTAATACAAATGATTACATGAGTAATACAGTTTTTTAAAGTTATTATTTTATCGATATAATGAATAACCGTTTAGCTATTAAGAGAACTTAGTTTACTCTGTGTATCGTTTTCTTTAGGTGTACATGGCTAACGTTACTATAAACAAACACTGTTGACATTGATCACGTTCATGATCGAATCGAAAAATTACGTCATAAAGTAGCTATACATGGCAAATACATTTACGAAATCTATATGATTACAAATTCAGGTCCAAAATGTACGCGTTTGCCATAGAAACACGAAATAGCATAACAAGTGACTATAAAGCCAGCGCTGGCATTTGTTTACGTCCTTGATAAAACGAAACCATTACGTCTAAAATTATACAAATACATTTAAAATGATTAAGTCTTACTTACAGGTTGTGTCCCAACAACTGCTGCCTCTGGTTTTAACGTTGGAACTGCTTCAGGTTTTAGCAACAGTTTCTTGTGGAATCCGGTATTGAATTGTTGGAGATTCAGGAAGCTGTCTTCAGTGAAATGTGCCGCACAAAGAGCTAAATTACGATTGTAATTGACCCTTCGCGTGGAGCTTGATTGACAGGTGTTCTAGCCAATCATACTTCGCCATCCGCCATTTTGTCCGAAAAAGCAGCCAGTAGAGTTAGGAGGATTTGAAGAAATTTGCAGAAATATGGCCATGCCCTTTTTTGCGCATTCCGGTGGGAGGGTTGATGGGTTAGTTACGTCTAAAACCCAGCTGTAGTCCCAATCGAGTCGTTTTTGTAGGCATTTACACTTCCTGATTTTTAAAAGACGATATCTCTGCTTACATTGAACTTTCAGCGCTGCAACTTTGCAGATAATGTTCATGCACCAACAGCAACATTACACACTATTTAAAATGAAAAAAGTGAAATCGCAATCAACCACCCCTTTAAGGCAGGGCTGGAAGAGGGGCGACCAACCGGAGTAACAACCTCCGAGTCCGTTGAGAAGTCGTCATCCATTTTCCCAACGTTGTTTTCTTTTTGGCTAGCAACGTAGTTGTGGTCCGTTAGCTTCAGCGCTTGAGCTCTGCCTTTACATTTCTGTTTCCTATTATGTTTTTGTTCGGACATAATATGCTGTAAAAACGTTACCGACAACAATAAAGTAGTTCCACCGTCGTTAAAAGCAAAGTAGTGAGGCCAGAAGACTGTTATTAAGCAAGTCGCTCTGTGGTGGACTGAGCACCTCCGCCATTACCGGAAGTCTCGACACTCTTGATGCTTTGAATCTTTTCCCGAAACATTCAGGGGAAAGCCTCAGTGCTTCATGAGGCTTCATTTTCCCATCCCTACAGTACAACACACACACACACACACCACACACACACACACACACACACACACACACACACACACATAGTGTTGTAGTTCTCGAGACCGGTCTTGGTCTCGAGACCGGTCTCGAGACCACTTTTTGTTGGTCTCGGTCTCGTCTCGGACTCGACCGCATTTGGTCTCGGTCTTGTCTCGGTCTCGG
>JAZAVI010001614.1:0-14402 GCA_036326025.1 Chrosomus eos
CGTTTGGCAAAGCGCAGGTGGACCTGTTCGCGTCCCAAGAAAACGCTCACTGCCCGAGATTCTTCTCGAAAAGCCGGGACGCGCTGGCCCATGTTTGGCCCCGCCGCCCCCCCTATATGCTTTTCCCCCTGTCTCACTCCTGCCTCAGGTGTTGGAGCGAATCAGGAGGGAGGGATGCCCAGTGCTACTCATAACTCCGCTCTGGACAAACCAGTCGTGGTTCCCTGTCCTGATGCAGCTGACCAGCGCTGCCCCATGGCCTTTACCGTTGAGGAGAGACCTCCTCTCTCAGGCGGGAGGCTCGATTTGGCATCCTCGCCCGGATTTGTGGTCCCTGCACGCATGGGCCATCAACGGGTACCCGCTGACCTCCCAGAGGGAGTGTTAAACACGATCGCGTAGGCTAGAGCCCCGTCTACCAGACGGCTCTACACCTCGAAGTGGTCTGTGTTCTCTGCTTGGTGTCAAGCGTAGAGCTTTTCACCTGTAGACTGCGGGGTTACGGAAGTGCTTTCCTTCCTTCGGAGCTACTGGATAAGGGCAGGACCCTTCCACGCTCAAAGATACGTGGCGGCATAGCAACGTTTGTAAAACCGGTGTCTGGCCAGTCACTAGGAAAGAACGACTTATCGTGCGTTTCCTTAGAGGAGCTCGGAGGCTAAACCCTCCAGGCCCCCTTCAGTTCGACATGGGACCTTTCCACGGTCTTGGAGGCCATAAGGTGCCCATTTGAGCCAATCCAGTCGTCAGACATCAACACTTGTCTTTCAGACAGCGTTCTTATGGCTCTCGCTTCAGTGAAGCGCGTAGGGACTTGCAGCGCTCTCAGTGAGCGCGTCATGCATGGAGTTTGGACTAATGACTCAAAGTCAACTCAAACCAAGCCGGCTACGTGCAAAATCCTCAACAACGTTCAGGGCACAGGTGATTCCTGTCTGCCCTTCGTTCTCAATGAGGAAAGGACGCGAGTCTCCTTTGCCCTGTCAGGGCACTAGGGCTTATGTGTCCGCTCTTGGTTCAGACAGATGAGCAGCTTTCGTTTCGTTGGCGGCGTGCTAAGGGACTTGCCGTTCGAACAGAGCCTATCCAGATGGATAGTCGGTGCATAGCGTGGCTTACACTTCTAAGGCCTACAGTGCCTTTGGTGTTAGATGGCACTCCACAAGACATGCCTCCTGTGGGCATGGTTGCGGTTACCTGCAAGATTGTATGGCGCGGCTGGCTCGCCGTCTACATTTATAAAATACTATAACCTGGAGGTTCCCGCCTTGCAAGCTAAGCTTTTGGCGGTATAAAGTTCAGTGCTATCTGCCCGCTGTGCGGCTCAGATACTGAGTTTGACCTGCGTATTGCTCACTGACCGGTACAGCAGCTCATTAAATTGTCGACACACTTGTGGCCACCCAGTTCAGGCTGAATGTTCACCCTGACGGTATGGTCTATTTGTCACATGATCAGCTCCTTCGGATGCTATTTACAGGGAATGATGCTTCTAGCCTCTCTTCCCTCACTCTCTGTGAGTTTATGGTGATTATGCACTATATGCGCCCCGGGCTTCGGCCCCTGGGACTTTGGTGTTGGATCCCTACCAGCACAGCGTGTTGCATGGTGTTCCCCATAGCGTAAGATATTACGCAGTACGAGAGATACTCTCGTAAGAGAACGTACTCGGTTACTAACGTAACCTCGGTTCTCTCTAGAGAGGGAACGAGTACTGCGTATCTTGCCGTGCTTGGAATACGCTCTGGTTCGCTTCGGCGTTGAAAAATCAGAGGAAATACAGCTATCGAGGGTATTATAGGGCGAGACCACGCCTTTACTGGCGGGACATGACGAAATGGGCGCGAAGCGCCCCCATTCGTCATTACGTCACGCAGTGCCTCACTCGATAGGCTTCAGCTTTTCCAGCAAGGCAGCCAATGGGCGCGCGAGCTGTCTCGCCCTTGTCTGCTTGCTGCTGCAAAAGCGTTTTGCATATTTAAAATTAAGGATAATTTTTGGCTTCAATATCTCGAGGAAAAGAGTATTCCCCATAGCGTAAGATATTACGCAGTACTCGTTCCCTCTCTAGAGAGAACCGAGGTTACGTTAGTAACCGAGTACGTTTTTTTCTTATTGAACATTCTCGAAATACATCACTATGGCCATGTCCACACTAATACGTTTTCATTTGAAAACGTATATTTTTCTCTCCGTTTTGGCCTTCCGTCCACACTGAAACGGCGAAAACGTCAACGAAAACGTAGCTTTTGGAAAACGCTCTCCAAAGTGGATAAATTTGAAAACTCCGTTTTCGCGTTGTCAGTGTGGCGCTGATGAGGAGGTATTTGAAAAACATTGTACGTAAGTTTAGTCATGTGATCATGTTTGTACTCAAAATGACTGGGGCGTAGGAACCGGGGGGATAGGGGTGGACGTGACCCCACCAATATTGGGAGGAAGAGCGTTTGTCCCAACCAAAATGCAACCGCGGAAGACAAAATATTGCGAATCATTCACCATTGCCGTGAACTAACGTATTTGATTGGTTTCACTAATCAAAGGATCAGACGAAGACATTTTATTTTTAGCGCGAAAGATAATTAAATATGGCGACATGAACATCTCAATAATGCCCAACGAATAGAGTGCGAGGACGGAATCTCCACGCGCTCTCAGATACACTTCTTGTAGGAATTCTCTCTCTGGGCTCGCTCAGAGAATGCCTGCATTAAAACGTGTTCAGTGCATCGCGAATCTTCCTCTTCCCAGTTAACAATTTTAGGTTTAAGAACGTTCAATTCTCCCTTTATATAAAGTTGTATAACGTTCTTGCTTGGTTATAAGAACGTTATTAATGTTCAATTCTCCATTAGGCTATAAAACGTTCTCTTAATGTTTTCTAAGATATAATGAAAAACGTTTTATTCATTATAAAACCTTTATATATATATATATATATATATATATATAATTATATTTATATATTATATTATAAATTTTATATTATTTTTAGACTAAATATTTTTATAAGATATACTATAAATGGCATAACCAAGGTATCCTGAAGAACCTTAAAACAAGAACTTTCAGATTTAAATGAAGACAAAAAATATTTACAAATTAATTTTAAAAAGCCATGAATCATGTTAATTGTGTAAGTAGTCACTAAAGTCGAGTTGAATTGAACCCAATAGGTTATTCCAAAACCATTTGATGTTGAAGTGACAATATATGCAGAATATCATGGAGGAAAAATTGATAGACAGATTTAAATCAGAGATTCTAGTTCGTCGTGGCGGGTGGATTATTTATTTCAAACATGGATTTGATGACTCAAAGTGACCAGATAATGAATTTAGCTTTAAAATGTACAAAATTTTCTTACTGGGGGTGCATGTCCCCGGTACCCCTCTAGAGTTAATGGTCCTACATTCCACACAAATACTGTGGAATATAAATTATGGTCGTGAAATAATATATTCTAAAATCTTATAAATAAATAATGATCAATTTCGTGTCTTCCTCCTCGTTTTGAGCCAAGTATAAAACCCCAGTAATTGTCATTGGGGACTGAGCTCCCTAAAATTAAATAATTTAAAATCAACACTAGTGTCCCCCCAATGTTAAACTCATTCATACGCACTGTCATGTTTTACGTATATTGAATGAATTCCTTTTCATTCTTTTACAATGTTGCTAAAATAGTACTTTCAACTCTTATTATTCACAGTAGCCTACTGCATAAGATGACAAAAATTTACTCAATTGCTGTCCTGCGTCATTACAGGAGAGCAGTCGCGTTTTAGACCAAACATACTGAGTGCGACCTGGACGCATGAATGGTGAGATATTTTGCTAAATAAAATTATCATGTTAGAAGAATTGCGCGATACCTTTATTATTTATTTTTCCATCTGTATCATCTCAGTGAGCTTTTGTGAGGTTTCACGCATGCGCAGTAAGGTGAATTTATAAGTTTCTCATCCACACTGAAACGTCTGAAAACGCCTGAAAACGCTAGTGTGGACGGAGAGCGTTTTTAAACGAAAACTCCGTTTTCAAATTTATCCGGATTAATGTAGACGTAGCCTATATGGTAGTCAATTGCAACCTCCAGTTCATGCTAACTTTAAGGAACTTGTTTGGCTGAAAGTGTGTAATTTGGATATAAGCACCTGAAGTAAACAAATGTTTTGTATTTTTTAAGATGCTGAATGAAATGACGATGAGGTTTGGAACAGACTTGGTGAAGAACATGGAAACATCTCTAAATGAAATGGCCCAAAACATCATCAGGAGTGCAAAAAAAGGAAGGAAGAGGAAACCACAGAAGGTAACACCATATATTTTTCCCCATCCAACCTATCTGTTCCATGCCCAGTGTAAAGTTACATTGTCAATGTAAAGGTTGTAGCTTCTATAAATTGTATGAGTGAAAACATGTATTACAATAATGAAAGTATTAAAGGAATAGTTTATCCAAAAATGAAAATTGTCATAATTTATTCACCTCTTGTCATTTCAAATCTTTATGACTTTTTTCTTCAGAACACAAAAGATATTTTGAAGAAGGATGGTAACCGAACAATGGCGGTGCCATTGACTTGCTGCATTGGTTTTGTGTCCATATAATTTAAGTGAATGGGTAGCAGCATTGTTCGGTTACCAACATTAATTTTAGGTCTATTTGATGATTTCTGTTAATTGGTGAAAGGCACTCAAAAGGTGAAATGTTTGTTTTACAGGAACCCAAAGGTCCTACATCAACCATGGTGTTTAACGGCTGTCCTGATCCCCTCAAGACTGAAAGTGTCAGCATTATCATGGAGGCAGACATTGACATGACAAAGGCTTTGGAATGCCTGTTTGCAGTCTATTTTGCAGTCGCACAATGACTTTTATTCAAAAATATATGCATAAACTTAAACAAGAGCATGACACAAGAACACCAATACCTGTACTAAAAATGTACTGTCAACTTGTGTAAGTTGTAGTGCTATTTATTTAGATGTTTTAATTGTTCATGTATTGTTTTTTATCTGCATTGTTGAATATCAAAAATATGAAATCAAAGATTTGTTTTTCCTCATTTAAGAGATGCATGTAAAAGTTAAGTACTGTACATGTACATACAGTACATAAACAAGCTTATGTATGTTAATTGCAAAGTGAAAATGCTTAAATTAAATAATTCAAACTAAATGGTTGAATGTAATTTAACATCTTAAATGTAAAAAATGTTTTGCTGTATAATACAGATGTGCAATTTTAAATGTGACACTAATGTTTTTGTATAATCAATTGAATAAATTTCAACTTTTGGAATTTTCTGGATTGGTTATATTTTTGTATTCATAATAATAATTTAATAATAATTTTATTAAATATCATATTATGGTTTAATAATATAGAACCCTTAAATGGTTCTATAAAGAACCATCTAACTTGGATTCAAAGAACCATTTGGGGTTCTTTTTATGGAACCCATTAAAATGGTTCTATATAGAACCATTTTGGAGTTCCATATATGAAGCGGGTGATAGAACCATTTCTGGTTCTAAATAGAACCATTTCTTTTAAGAGTGTAGCTCCACAAGATAAAGTTGACCGGCTCCAATAATAACAAATGCACATGAGCAGCGGTAGAAAGGGGGAGGAGGGTGCCGCAAGTGAGTTTTTGTAAAAAAAAGGCCCCACAGCTGTATGGCGAGCTCGTTGAGAAAACATGCAACCACAAAAGGGAAAATCAGCGAAGAAATGACTAGAGTTGCCAAGTTCCCCTTTATAGCTAATCTGCAGTGACAAGGAGTACAGTGGCACTGTTGAAACTTGGATTCAGTGTGATTACAAAATAAGATCCTTCTTGTTTCAATACAAGATATTCATTGAATGTGGTATCCATGTGTGACAAGTCAAATATATTGGTTGGAGTGGAACATACAAAACTGTAAATGTATTTTTTTGATATTTCAAACCCTTTACTAATAATTTCTACTTTGGAACACTTTTGTCCATGCAAATACAATGACTGAAGCTTTCAGTCTATGCATTCATACAGCTCTGTGTGAAAAAAAGAAAAGTCACTTAAATTTATATAAAATCTGCATAAAAAAGATTAGATAATACAACTTATTGTCAAAAAATCTTGACATATGCCCAACTCCCGAGTTGGTTGCGTACATGCACGAAGATTCAAACAAAATAGCCTTTAATCCAAATACAACAGGAGAACTCAGGAAAGCAGACATAACATACCAGTAACACTTTATTTTACGACCCGCAAACAACTGCGTAAGTACACCGAAATTACGGTGTACGTTTCTGTAATTATAGCGTACTTCCGTGTAGGTATAGGGGGAACAATATGTTAAGTTTTGGGTAATAAGGGGGTAACAAGCAGATATACAACCTGTAAATAACTTCGTAAGTAAATCGAAATTACGGTGTACGTTTCTGTAATTATAGTGTACCTCCGTGTAGGTATAAGGGAACAATATGTTAAGTTTTGGGTAGGCTAATAAAGGGGTAACAAGCAGATATACAAGCAAATTATTTATAATGTTATTTTAAAACTAACAGGTACCTATTATGTTAATATATTCCAAGCAAAAATTATACGTCTGTTGTATATAAAAGTTATCATCACATTTCTGGCAAAATATGTTCTTGTGCAATTTTACAGGGTAATTTTGACATCTGTGGGTTGAAAATGAAACGTGTATGGCTGTATGTAAGCACAGTATGATAAAAAATGAATTTATTGGCTTTTCTTACTGGATTAATTAATGTTAAATCAACCAACAGATGCCAAAATTAAATGTAAAATTGCACAAGAACATATTTTGCCAGAAATGTGATGATTACTTTTATATACAACAGACGTACAATTTTTGCCTGGAATATATTAACATAATAGGTACCTGTTAAAATAATTACATTATAAATAATTTGCTTGCATAGCTTGTTACCCCTTTATTACCTTATACCTACACGGAGGTACACTATAATTACAGAAACGTACACCGTAATTTCAGTTTACTTACGAAGTTATTTGCAGGTTGTATACTATCTGCTTGTTACCCCTTTATTACCCCAAACTTAACATATTGTTCCCCTATACCTACACGGAAGTACCCTATAATTACAGAAACGTACACCATAATTTCGGTTTACTTACGCAGTTGTTTGCGGGTCGTAAAATAAAGCATTACCAACATACCTTAACATTGGCGAGAACAGATGCCAACTGAAAGAAACAGGAAGCATAAATACTAGGTGAATATAATGACTAAATAAATAGACTTGACTGTGTGGAGCGGGGCAGGACGAGGCCGAGGGCCGTGGGAGAATGGCGCAGGGCCGGTTGTGTGATTGCTCATGAGCGGTCACGCACCGGTCTCGTATCTCTCGCGGGGGAGTGGAAGCATAAAAGGAGGAGTGACGACAGTGTAGTAAAATTAATTTTCTTGTAGAAAATTTAGAAGCTCAGACCAGGAGACGGAAGAAGTTTTCCAAGCAGAAGTTATTTTATTGCTTGTCGCTGCAGTCATACCAATATCGTCTGACTTCTTGAGTCAAACATTGTAATATGTGACCAGTTACGGAAACTAGGGACACAAGTCAGTTCTGGGGCATTTTGAGTTATTCACAGATTCTGAAAGTGTAGTCTCCAAGCTTTCCAACGATGTGTAACTCATGGAAATCTGAAAATATTTTGAGAAGTTGTGGCCATTTGAAGGTAGGCACTCAGAAAAACTAAAAGCGGAGAAAACCGCCTCTAAAGATCTGCAGTTCTCACCTCTCTCTGCACCTGGGAGTGACAATAGGGCTCATTTACATCTCATTTAGATAAGCCATACCTCTTAAAGCTCCCCCAATGTGCTTTACAGCTTTTTTTTCCTTTCCTGCTAGCTAATAAAAGTAGTAGGTATGGGAAGGTCTAAACAGACTAAACATGAGATAACGTGTACGTGTTCTTAGAATGAACACAAAACAAAAAACTTTAATGTTTATGGAAACTCAACCCCAGGACCGGCGAATGCACATATAACGCAAAACCAGCAACAACACACGAAGACCAATAACGTTATGTCATACATTACGCAAAACCAGCAACAACACACAAAGCCCAATATGCCATACATATAACGCAAAACCAGCAACAACACACAAAGACCAATATCGTTATGCCATACATATAACACAAAACCAGCAACAACACATAAAGACCAATATGCCATGATATAACGCAAAACCAGCAACAACACACAAACACCAATATGCCAAAGGCCTACATATAACGCAAATAGTGCTCAACGCGCGTGTGCCCAAAATGTCGACAATATTAAAGTTTATGCAGGAGGCAAATGCCTGCTGGCATTTTTCTTTAAGCAGTCATGACAGGGATTTTCCAAATAATCACATTTCACCTCCTCAAATTACTGTTGCAAATCTCTTTACATGACTTATGTGCGTATACACACACAAATGAAATGTCCGCAAGCACATTATATCATCAGCAGGTTCAGCATCTTAAATAATGACTAAAGAGCAAATGAAAGTTAACTTACGTTTCAGAAACGCGCACGGCAGGCCTTCATGGCAGCAAAGGTCTTAACTGCATCCTGTAATTCGATTGTTGCCAGTCCATTAAGTCTCCATTAAGTCTGTTCCCTGTTAACAAAACGTTCCCCATTCAAAGCAATCGGGATGTCTCATATGAAACAGCCAGCTACCGTTGTCAGCGAGCCGAGCCGCCGTATTCAAGCACCGAGGGCGCGCGCGCGCGCGGATTTCAGTTTCCCTAGCCCACAAAGTGCGGCGAAAACATTTTCAGTGTACCGGTAACTGCCACGGTTCAGCTCGTCTGCGACAATCTTTGAAGTAGGAACACACCCTACTCTGAGGGCATTACCAATCCAATGGAATCAGCATAACTATTAAAATGCTGATAGTGGCCAGGAACTCTGGTTCCAAAAAGCCATCCCAGAGCCATTAAAGAAAGTCAGTGATCAGACTAATTTAACTTACAATGGAGAAAACAGGATTTGCCAGATTCTCTGGCTGGAAACTGTTTCACAGCTGATATCATTTACCATCCTAACCTGAAATGCTAACTTCAACAATCAGAACATTCTCATTTTATATATGATAGTATTAGAAACGAAATTAAACATTTGACAAATTTGTATTCCTTCAACAGTGAAGGACGAGAGAGGCCAGGCCTGTATTTTATTTGATGTTTTGTTTTATTATGTGTGGCGGCAGTCGACCGTGAGGGACTGCCGTCTTTACTTTCATTTTTGTATTTGTTTATTTATTATTAAAATAGTCAATTGTTCGCCGTTTCCCACCTCCTTCTTCCCATAACTTCTAATCTTGTTACACTGGTGCCGAAACCTGGGAGGAAGGAGGAAAGCGCTGTCCAAGAACCCTCACTGCTGTGGGGAATCCGCGGTGCTATCGAGCATGATGAGCAGAGTCCGTCGCCGGGTGAGAGTGAGCTGCCGGGGGGACGGACGAGCTCGCTGCCGTCCACCTGGGTGTTGGAGGGGCGGCTGCCCTCCGTGAGGTAGTGGAGGAGTTGCCGCCATTCGCCGTGGGCCGGAGCCTGTGCCATCGCCATGATGGGCTGGAGCAGGGAACGGGGGACTCCTGCCAACTGCCCAAGGCCGGAGGAGCCGTCGCCGTTCACCAGGCAGCGGAGTAATGTCGAGCCGTCCACCAAGGGCTATCCAGCTGAGAAGATCGCCCAGCTGGTGGAGGACCAGATGGCAGTGCATTGTGGGAACCAGACCAAGAATTTTGTTTTCTCTCTCCCCTATCTCGTCTGTCGCTCCTCATGCTTCCGTCTGCTTTTCTTTCGCCTCGTCTATCCATACCGCCAGGTGCCGCGGCCGCTGTGACTGGCCAGGGGGGGTAACTTCCTAAACGGCCTCGGCCCTCGGCCTCGCCCTGCTCGCCACAACTGCAAAACTAGGTCACAGGACAGAACCAAAAACACAATGAAGGAGGGAACACATACATGTGACAGGTAGATTCAGGAAAAAATCTTTTTAGTCAGATCTCTTGAAATGAATCAATTGAATAATGATTTAAATTATAGTTTGTTTCTTATATAAAATGTAAAAGGTAAAATTATTTTTTAAAAGATATACACTGCCGATCAAAAGTCTGGAGTTGGTATTTTGGAGTCGAGATTTGTTATGCTTAAATAAGAAGTTTACCATGCTCATCAAGGCTGCATTCACTGTAAAAACAGTAATATACTGCTCTATTGGGAATTTTGTGAAATTTTATTATAATTAAAAAGGACTGCTTTCTCTTTAAAGGTGCAGTGTGTAACATTTTTGACTATTTATTAACAGAAATGCAATATGACATCCATAACTATGTGTTCAGTTGTGTATAAAGAACTTACTTAATAAACCGTAATGTTTTTATTACCTTAGAATTAGGCATTTATATCTACATAAGCGCGGGAATCCCCTTCTATGAAGGCCGCCATATTATGACGTCATATTTCTACAGTAGCCGACAGCGAACAAACAGCGTTACAGAGCGCGTTTCGTCACTAGCTTGAAAGAGAAGCCGCAGAAAGCTACAAGAAGCTAGTCATAAACACCGTGAGTGTTTTCCCTTGTCAGTGGTGTAAATATGTAGTTGGATTGTTTCATGTAACTTAATTCTTCACCCTCGCTGTGTTATGGCTTTGCTATGTGGGGATAAATGTGCTGGTTACGTTCGTGAGACAGCTGATTAGTAGGCTACTCTTGTCATTGACCGGAAAACAGTTACAGGAATCACCAACCCGTCGATCTTGGAAGCATTTTAAGTCGATCGAGTTTCCAAAATCAGAGAAAAAAGGCTATTGTGTGTAATAAGTGGTGTCTAGGGGATGCGGAGGCAGCGCGCGCTGTTATTACAATCACATCATTTTTGCCGCACGCACCTTTGGGCTCATGCGGACGCGTCGAGTATAAACAAGGCTTTGTCCAGCTCATATTAGCCAGCTAAACTTTTACTACCCTGTTAGAAAAAATCTATAGTTGCATGGTTTCATGTGGTTCTACTCCCTCGCTGTATTATGGGTTTGCTATGTGGGGAGAATGTGCTGGTTACGTTCGTGAGACAATCAGCTGATTACTATTATTTACAACAACTGTGACGAGATCTGTCGTGTCGACAGCTCAAACCAATATTATTATATTATGTATTAAGACCCTTGATCCTCACCTGACTATGGCTTTGTAAACTTTATCCATGATGTGGTTTATAATGGACTGTGGTACTCCATGTTAGCTGTGGCTTGTTTTACTCTGGCTCACTACGACGATGTTTGTCCCATTTTAGCCACCGTAGCTTCTTCGAAAGGGAGGGGTGAGCAGTGGGCTGAGCCCTTAGTGTAAACTCGCAAACGAACCGCTAGATGTCGCCAAAAAGCTACACACTGCACCTTTAAATTATGTTTTTGAAATGTAATGTATTCCTGTCACGGCAAAGCTGAATTTTAACGGATTTGGGGGCACTGATGAATAAAAAGTGAACATAATTTATTTGAAATGCATTTTTTGTAATAAGTAACATGAGAATTTACTGTCACTTTTGATACATTTAATGTACACTTGATGAATAAAATAATTAATTTCTTAATTTTGTGTGTAAAAAACAAATAAATGTCAGCATCAAACAAATCAGCAATTTAAAGACAAACCACAGTCAAAAGTACAGTATTCGTTGCCATTAATATAAATTCACTATCCTATTGCAGCTCTGTTGTTGCCTTTGGCTTGCTCAGTTGGGGATATTCAAATTAATTAACCAAACATACCATTGATCAGCTCTACCAAACTTGGATGTCTTTTTTCCAGTAATAAACAAACATTGTTAAGTTGTTTTGATTGATACTGTGAAGAAGCTTTGATACAATATGTATTGTGAAAAGCGCTATATAAATATATTTGACTTGTGTCTATGTTTCTGGTCAGTACATGACTATCTGTGAGACCTCAAGTGATTGACCATCCATCCACCTCTCATATGCAGTTCTGGAGCCTTATTCAGATGCCTTGGTATAAGAGCGCATGTGTGTGTGTGTGTGTGTGTGCGTGTGTGTGTGTGCGTGTGTGTGTGTGTGTGTGTGTGTGTGTGTGTGTGGTGTGTGTGTGTGTGTGTGTGTGTGACCTGTAAGAGCATGAAGACTTAATTGGGCTGAGGGGAAAGCAACAGAGACCAATTACCCATACTCCTATGGTGCTCCAGAGGCCTGTCAAACCTTTTGTCTATCGTGTTTTACGGTTTGCTGAGGCCAGAGCTGCTCTTTTGTGCATTGTCACAATCTGCAGCCTTTGCATTTAAATGAAGCCATCACTTAGCTCTACGCAGAAATAATCTGGCTTGAGGTATCAGAGTGTGAAGGCTGTGTTATTAAAGGGATAGGTCACACAAAAATGAAAATGTTGTCATTAATTACTCACCCTCATGTCATCCTAAACCCATAAGAATTTTGTTTCATCTTCGTAACACAAATGAAGATATTTTTGATGAAATCTGAGAGCTTTCTGTACTTCCCATTGACAGCAACACAACTACCACTTTGACGCTTCAAAAAGTTCATAAAGAGATCGTAAAACTAACCCATATGAATTGAGCGGTTTAGTCCAAAATTTGGGAAGAGACATGAACGCTCTACATGATGAACAGACTGAACGTAGGCATTTATTCACATATAAATATTCATCAACTCACACATAAGTTGTGGTGAATGGAAGTTCAATCATGAGCTTCCGCAAGAACCAATAAGGTTTGTTTTTGCGCATCAAGCAGGTTCAGTTGAGCTTCTTTATGTTCACTGATCAATGTTTATAAGTGAATAAAAGCCCATATTCAATCTGTTTATCATATAAGGCGAGTCTCTCCAGTCTCTTCAGAAAATTTGGACTAAACCACTCAATTCATATGGATTAGTTTGCTTAATTACCTTTTTGAAGCGTCAAAGTGTTATTTGCTTGGCTGTCAAAGGAGAATACAGAAAGCTCTCTGATTTCACCAAAAAATATCTTCATTTGTGTTCCGAAGATGAAAAAAAGTCTTACGGGTTTGGAACGACGTGAGGGTGAGTAATTCATTCAAGAATTTTCATTTTTGGGTGAACTGACCTGTAATCAGTTCAGTTTCACATGGAAGACAAAAATAATTCTTAGGATAACCAAAAGAGTAGAGACAAGCAAATCTATAAGACTGTGAGTCAAATGAATGTGTAGAGCATTTGTTAATATGTATGTATGTGGGTGTAAGTTTTCAGTGAATCAGTCAGTGAAGTGTTGAACTGTTACACTTCTAATGGACATGTCTAATTAGAGACTGCAGCTTTTAATGGATAGTATTGCAGACAGATATAATTTACAGGGATGCTAAAATTACTTGGACAGTTAATCCAGAATTAAAACTTATTTGGATGTAATTGCATAAAAATAAAATATCAAACCGACATGCACACTAATTAAAATGAAGAAAAACAAAGAAAAAATATAATTGCCAACTTTCCCTGGTTGTAAATTATTTAAGGGCTCAAAAGGGGTGCATTAAGCGTCAAGTTGAGATAAGGAGGACAAGGACTCAAAGATGCAGAGTAATATGGGTTTTTCATTATTAAAACAAAACAAACAAACTCCCGTGGGGGTAAACAAACTGGAAAGGGGCAACAGCAAAGCAAAACAAATCTCACCAAACACATGAGTATGGGGATCCTGTCACCAACATAAGAAAAATACCAATTAAGGTGGGAGGGAAACCCGACAGAGAAAAACTGAATTTATATACAGTAACTACAAAAACTGCTATACAGAAAGTGAAGTTAGTTTTGAGAAAAGAAAATAGCATTGACATAAAACTTGACCTTGGCATCATAATACTTGACCTTGAATGAATACCCGGTGGGGGTTTTCCCGGGCACACAGCTTACTGTTACCCTCTGTTGTGTCTCTGTTCCCCCCATTAAAGTCAATATGGAAAGGGAAAAAAGATCCCGTATGGTAAGTGAGCTCTCTTTTTATCTCAAGGTTGATGGGCTTTTAAATAACATTTAATGTGAAATGTATGCATTTTTGTGGAGTGTATGGGTGTAAGTTAACAAGAAAAAGAGGGCATCTTAAGAAAAAAAAAAAAACATTTCCCATTTCAAATTCTATTTGCCCCTATATGTAATGACATATGGAAATTTCACAAAAGCACTTAAAAAACGGCCAGTTCCCGTCCTTGATTCTGAAAAAGGGCAATAGCGTATTTTATTCACAATAAAACACGGCTATGACCGCTTCACCCAAAGATTTTTATGCATCACTTTCACAACTCCTAGCAACCATCTTACATATAAACAAAAGTTCTCATTGATATTGTTCATTGAAGCTTAGAGTCGAGTA
>JAZAVI010001616.1:0-7500 GCA_036326025.1 Chrosomus eos
GGCTACAGTGTGTGTGGTGTGTGTGGTGTGTGTGTGTGTGTGTGTGTGTGTGTGTGTGTGTGTGTGTGTGTGTGTGTGTGTGTGTGTGTGTGTGGTGTGCGTGTGTGTGTGTGTGTGTGTGTGTGTGTGTGTGTGTGTGTGTGTGTGTGTGTGTGTGTGTGTGTGTGTGTGTTGTGTGTGTGTGTTGTGTGTGTGTGTGTGTGGTGTTGAAGGAATGAGATTAAGAAATGGATTAATTATTTATAAATTATTTGTAGTGAATATAACAAAAAACAGTAAATGTTTATTTAGTATGGCGGCAAATCAATGTCAATAAGAACCGAGCGCAAAACTGATGCTGTCGCGCACGGTAAATGACTTTCGCGAGAGGATAACAGAACTACACGCGAGGAAACGGGAACCCGCGAGCTCATTCATAACCGCGCTTGTTCTTCTCTCGCTGCTGCTTTTGCTCGCTCGAACAATTTTATTTTTGGCAGTCGAGGGGCGGGACTTACTGTTTTAATAACCTCATGTCATTGGTTACTTCCCCTTTTCCGGAAGTCAGTTGTGATTGGACGCCTGTACAATGACTTGTAATTCACCTAACTTGAGACATCACTTTATTTGTTTTATTTATTGTGGTTTATTAATGTGTAATGTGATTTAATACATTGTTAATGTAGAATATCCTTACCAAATACTTTATTAATAGAAAGTCTATAGTGATTGCATTGTTGTTAAGAGACATTTACAGACTGTAATGACGCATTTCCGTGGTTATTAGCATTGTAAATCTATTGCAAGCCCCGAATATTTTGTGCGGAAAACGGCAATTTATGCGGCGAAAGTGCGGCGTATATAAAAAAATCAGAAATATCTTATTAATACTGTTAACATAGCAGTTGCAAATAAATATAATTTCTTTACAAAAAAGCTTTTAAAATATGCGTTATATATCTGTGTGTGTGTCTCAACGTTAAAACTTTGGACCCTGCATTATAACATTTCTTATGAAATTTTCTTTATGAAAATGAAAACATAACAACATTTGTACAATGCAACAGATGTATAGATTGATATCTTTCCTCTCTTGTTCTTCTTCTCTATCTTTTTTATTTATTTAGTTATAATAGTTTTCAGCTCATTGTTCTTTTCTCATTTGTATTCTGAGGACATTGAACATATTGTAAATACATTTTTATATTTTTATACAAAGTTGTATGTCATCTCTGTATGTTTTGCAAGCAAATAAAAAGGTTAAAAGAAATAAATTAAAATCAAATAAAGTAGCCCAGGCGAGTCCGTCACTTAGTGGGGTCCCTGGAAACATTTCCGTTCTGTGTAATTTGCAGTGTGTTTCTGTATTTGGTTGTGTTGAGTGTTTGGAGCACACGTGTGTTGTGAAACTGATGAAGGTGTTTTCTTAATTTGCAGCGCGTTGCGCTCGCTCTCTCTCGGTCACCGTAAATAACGGGATTAAAACACACTCTGTCACTCACATTCATTCACATTCATTCTCCCCTTGTGCAGCCATGACTCCTGCGTGTGTTTCCATGATGACAGCCAGCTGGAGTGTGTGTGTGTGTGTGTGTGTGTGTGTGTGTGTGTGTGTGTGTGTGTGTGTGTGTGTGTGTGTGTGTGTGTGTGTGTGTGGTGTGTGTGTGTGTGTGTGTGTGTGTGTGTGTGTGTGTGTGTGTGTGTGTGTGTGTGTGTTGTGTGTGTTTGTGTGTGTGTGTGCGTGTTTTAAAAAATCATATTTACTGATCCCAAACTTTTGAGTGGTACAGTTATGTATGTGTATATATTTTCAGTGAGTATAAATTAAATCTTTAGTACATTAATGAGAATGTGGAGTTAAAGGGATACTCCACTTTTTTTGGAAATAGGCTCATTTTACAACTCCCCCAGAGTTAAACAGTTGAGTTTTACCGTTTTCGAATCCATACAGCCGATATTCTGATATTTAGAAGAATATCAGTAAGCAGACAGTTTCTGGTCTCATTGACTTCCATAGTAGGAAAAAATATAACTATGGAAGTCAATGAGACCAGAAACTGTCTTGTTACTGATATTCTTCTAAATATCAGAAAATCGTCTGAATGGATTCGAAAACGGTAAAACTCAACTGTTTAACTCTGAGGGAGTTGTAAAATGAGCCTATTTCCAAAAAAAGTGGAGTATCCCTTTAAACATGTTCAATTGTCATGAAAATGTCAACATGCAAAACGGCTTCATGGTATAAAAAATAATTAACCCCCCAAAGAGTGTAAATATTGACCTTGTGATGCTTCCAAACATTGATGTTTCCAGGAATTGCATATTTACAATTAATCTAATTTGCTATTTCTTTCCTTTGATTGAACATGTTCTGGACAGGTTTTGTGAGATTTCCTCGAGCACTTTATCTTTATCTTTATCTTTCTTTAGTGTCGTACTGTTGTCTTCTCTCTCTCTCTCTCTCTCTCTCTCTCTCTCTCTCTCTCTCTCTCTCTCTCTCTCTCTCTCTCTCTCTCTCTCTCTCTGCGCATGTGCGAGTGTGGGTGGAAGAGTGGAGCGTGTTGCTTGAGCGAGCGAAAGAAGCTGTTCTTTTTTCAATTTTTTCTTTTCTTGTTTTTCCCCCTTTTTTGTGGTAAATTTAGTATTTTCTAGTAAAGATTGTTGTACTTTTCGCCGCTCGCGGCTTTGTCGCGTGACGGTATGGACCCTGCACAGGTGGACCCGCACGTGTCGATGCGAAATGGGTGCAGGTGCGTGCCCGAGCTCGGCGTTAGCGTGGAGGATGTACTCGTGGTGGTGGGAGAATTGATCGGTTTTGAGAATATTCTCTCAGCATCTCGAATGAATAAAGCGATTGTAGTGTTTTTAAAATCGGAGCAGTTAGTGAACCAGCTGACAGAGAGCGGGATTTGGATTAGTGAAAGTTTTGTGCCTGTGACTCCTTTAGCGGCTCCGGCCACTAAAGTGACAATTTCCAATATTCCACCTTTCATCTCAAATGACGCCATTACTAAGGAGTTAATTAGATATGGAAAAATTGCAAGTCCAGTTAGAATGATCCCGCTGGGATGTAAAAACGCGGCATTGAAACACGTTCTTTCTTTTAGGCGGCAGGTTTTAATGTTTCTCACTTCTCCTGAGCGCACGTTAGAGATCTCGTTCCGTGTGAGTCATGGAACAAGTTCATATATGCTGTACGCCAGTACCGACAACCTTAAGTGTTTCGAATGTGGAAATTTAGGCCACAAACGTTTCTCTTGCCCTCACAAGAAAGAGGATAATGAACAGCGTTTGCCTGTAGATTCAACGGAGAGCGGATCGTCCAAAGATAATGACAGTTCGGATATCGTGGAAAATACAACCACACGAAAGCAAGCGACAGTGAAAAGGCCTGCTAAGCGAGTCATCGGGCACAATGAGGTGAGTGAAAGCGATGATGGTGAGGGTGATGGTGAGAAAGCTGGATGCAGTTATGCTGTTGTCAAACATTCAGTTCGTGAAGTTGATGTGGATAACAGTAAGAATGTGACTCAGACAGATGTACAAGCAGAGGAAGGCTCAGCAGATGAGTTGGATGGAATGTCTCAATGTACTGAGGATAGCATGAAAGATGATGACCAATGGTTGGAAGGAGCAGAGGGGTCAAAAGTGTTGAAAGAGGATTTGTATAACGTGGCTCAAATCAGTGAATTTCTTGACGAAACAAAGGGTAGAAAAGTTGAAGTAAGTGATTTTTTTCCGGACTTGGAGAAGTTTATAACATCTGTTATGTGGGCAAGGAGACATAGTAATTATGAAGAGCTTTCACAGAAGAAGCGTTTTAGATTAAAAAAACACATCACTGCAATCCGACAAAAAAGTAAGACAATAGAGAAAAAAGGGGGAAAAAAATCTAATTAATCACTATGGGTAATACGTTTTTCTTCTTGTCTGCTTTCTTTTTCTCTCTTCTTCTAATGGACACTTTACGGGTGGGATCCTTGAATGTTAATGGGATGAGGGATAGGAAGAAGGCAGAAACTATCATAGAATTTATCAGGTTGAAAAATTTGGATGTGATTTTCCTGCAAGAAACTCATAGTGATGTGAATAATGAGGTTGACTGGCGACTGTGGTGGGGTAGTGAGTGTGTTCTTACTCATGGGACTAACCTGAGTGCAGGAACTGCGATTTTTTTCTCTCCTAGCATTAAAGTTAGAATTCTGTCCAAAAAAGAAATTGAGCCAGGGCGGTTATTGGCTGTTAGAGCTGAGATTAATGGTCTGTTTTTTGTGTTTGTTAATATATATGCACCTAATACCGGATCTGATAGGATAAATACTTTTAATACTTTGAAGTTTTTTTTAGAACAACAGCAGGTTAATGATTTGATTATTTTAGGAGGGGATTGGAACTGTACACTTGATCCTTCTTTTGATAGAAATGGAGAAGAACCTAATTTTCTGTCACCTACTGTTTTAGCTAATATTTTTGAAACGTTTAACTTCACAGATAGTTGGAGAGAAAATAATCCATTGATTAGACAATATACTTGGGTAAAGGTGAATGAGGGGAGAATTTCAGCTGCACGTTTAGATAGATTGTATGTATCAAACAATATGAAAAACAGAGTTGTACATACAGCTATTGTCCCCACATATTTTTCTGATCACAAGCTTATTACGGTTGATTGCACTTTGATACATAGAAGAAATAAGAATTCATATTGGCATTTTAATGTAAAGTTACTGCAAGACAAGTTTTTTTGTGAATCATTCAAGTACTTTTGGGAAACTTGGAAAAGTGAAAAAAGTAGATATGAAAATGTCATTCTTTGGTGGGAAATTGGTAAAACGCATATAAGGGAATTTTGCCAACAATATACATCTTACTCAACTTTGTGTTTGAAATCAACCTTGCAATGGATTGAGAAAGAAATTCTAGTCATTGAAGAGAACATGATGAGAGATCTTGCTGCTAACTTACAAGAGTGGACTGACAAGAAATTAAAGTTGAGTTCTATTCTAAATGAGAAAGTTAAGGGTGCTCTTGTGAGGAGCAGGTTTTTATCTTTGAAAGATATGGATGGCCCTACTTCTTTTTTTTTAACTTGGAACATAAGAGTGTACAAGAAAAAAAAATGTATAGTTTGAAAAACAGTAATGGTCATGATACAAGCGATCCTGTAGAAATGCGAAGATTGGCAGTGGATTTTTATTCTAAGTTATATTCTGCTGAGAACACAGATGAGAAGAGTCAAAATGAACTTTTACAGAACCTTCCCTGTTTAACGCTGAAGATAAACAGACTTTGGAATCAGAACTTACTTTCGAGGAATTAAGTGCTGCAGTATCAGGACTTGCCTCAGGTCGTACCCCGGGTATAGATGGCCTCCCTGGTGAGTTTTACAAGCACTTCTGGACTTTACTTGGAACTGACTTCTATGAAGTACTACAAGAAGTTTTTCGTATAGGTATGATGCCTAAAAGTTGTCAACGAGCAGTTTTAACCCTACTTCCTAAGAAAGGTGATCTTACTTTATTAAAGAACTGGAGACCTGTTGCAGTTTTATGTTCAGAATACAAATTAATATCAAAGTGTTTGGCTAGCAGGTTAAACAAAATAATGCACAGAATTATACATAAAGATCAATCCTATTGTATTAAAGACAGATATATCTCTGATAATTTGCATTTATTACGTGATGTTATTGATTATGCTTTAAAAAATAATGTTGACATAGGAATTTTATCTTTGGATCAGGAAAAGGCTTTTGATCAAGTTGATCACCAGTTTCTTTTCAGTGTTTTAAAGGCTTTTGGTTTCGGAAACAAATGTGTTGCTATGATCAAATTGTTGTACAATAATGCCACATGTATGATAAAAATGGCGGGTGGACTAAGCGTTCCTGTTAAAGTACAAAGAGGCATAAGACAGGGATGCCCACTCTCAGGTCAGCTATATAGTTTGGTCATTGAGCCTCTTCTCTGTAAATTGAGAGAAAAGTTAACGGGATTGCAGATAAGTGTTCCAAACTGTAATGATTGTGTAAAAATCTCAGCATATGCTGATGATATTACTGTGTTTTTAAGAAATGGGCATGATGTTCAAGTTTTAACAGATATTTTGGAGAGTTATGGGAAAGCTTCATCCGCCAAAGTAAATTGGGATAAGAGTGATGCCCTATGGTGTGGAGTGGGTTATAATGGTCCGAGACTTCCAGCTAGATTACAGTGGAGAAGGGATGGGTTAAAGATTTTAGGGGTATTCTTAGGAAGAGAGGATTATAAGAGACAGAATTGGGAGGGCCTGTTGGAAAAGGTGTGTGCTCGGTTGTCTCACTGGCATTGGCTGCTGCCCCAGCTATCGTACAGGGGAAGAGTTTTGGTGTGCAACAACCTTGTAGCCTCATCCTTATGGCACAAAATGACTGTCTTAGAACCCCCTGAGGAATTAGTGGAAAGTGTCCAAAAATGTCTGGTGAATTTTTTCTGGTCCGGTCAGCACTGGCTTAGAGCATCTGTGTTATATCTGCCTAAACAAGAAGGAGGCCAAGGATTGGTGGACATTAAAAGCAGAATAAAGACTTTTAGACTTCAGACAGCAAAAAGACTGCTTTATGGGAAAAATGTAAGCTGGGCTGGAGTAGCCTGTGCCCTCCTAAGAAAAGCGGGCAGTATGGGGTTAGACCGACATCTTTTTTTAATGGACATTCAAGGGGTTGATTTGTCTGGATTAACTCCGTTTTATCGATCCATGTTGAAAGCCTGGGAAATATTACATGCATCAAGGAATCTCCAGGATGTGCAAGGCCTTTGGAAGAGAGAAGAACCCCTGTTGCACAATCCTGTTGTGGACTTAAACATTTTGAAGTCATCAACAATGAGGACTGTTTTAAGGAATGCTGGAATAACAAAGATTGGACATTTAATAACAACAAATGAATGGATGTCTGCTGAGATGCTGGCCACTAAGCTGGGTGTGAGGTCAATTCGTCTGACACAGAGACTGTTGAATGAGCTTTTTGAATGTTTGCCAGTGGAGTTTAAACCTGGATTGGAGAAATCAAATGAAGATACAGATGACTTTTTCCCACAGTTAAAAATTGCACCAGCGTTTAAGGATTTTCAAGAAAGGGAAGGGTCTTTGCTTACCTTCAAGACTCCCGAAATAGAACTTTTCAGTGAAACAGGGAAACAAGCACTGTATATCACATGCGTCAAAGTCTCACACATGAACTTTTTAGAGGGACTAAAAGAATCTAAATGGCAGGACAATTTTGGTTCAAGAACTTCCCCTAAAGGTAGCTGGAGGTCCTTGTACAAACCTCCCATTGAAAAAAGGTCTGGGGACCTTCAGTGGAGAATTGTGCATGGTATAATAGCTACAAACAGATATAGAGCACACATTGATCCACAGGTAGGGGAGGGGTGTCTATTTTGTGGGCAAACAGAAACTGTTTTACATTTATTTTTTTACTGTGGCAGACTTGAAGCTTTGCTATCTCAAATAGAAGATTGGTGTAGTATTTTAGGAGAAGTG
>JAZAVI010001616.1:10000-11771 GCA_036326025.1 Chrosomus eos
TTCATTGCGGAAATCTCAGGTGCATCCCACTTACGATTCATGAGATGATCCACAGCGATCAGAATTTTAATTTATTGCCGAAATGAATATCCTTAGTCACAAAGGTGTGTGCATGCATTTGCATTCTGAATTATTATGCATCATCATGATCATGATCATGTGCTGTGATTTATGTGAGCTCTTGAAAAACTCTGGATTTGAATTTATTTGCTGCTGATTATGTATGAACGATCTGGTCAATCCTGATGTGTTACAATTCAGAAAGTGCTGTTGTTCTTCAGTATTTTGCCTTGCTTTCCAGTACAAATATCGACACATTCTTAAAGGTGCAGTAAGCTATTTCTGAGAAACGCTGGGGAAGGGGATCAGACAGAGCAGCACAACACACTTATAGCCAATCAGCACTAGGGGGCGTGTCCAGTCATGATGGGGGTGGAGAGAGAGGGAGCCAATCAGCATTAGGGGGGCGTGTCCGGTCATGATGGGGGTGGAGAGAGAGGGAGCCAATCAGCATTAGGGGGCGTGTCCACTCATGATGGGGATTGAAACTTGCCGGCCCAGAAAAGTTATTAAAGAAATCGTTAAAATAGTCCAAGTGACTACAGTGGCTCAATGTTAAGTTTATCAAGCGACGAGAATACTTTTTTTGTGCAAAAAACAAACAAAAATACCGACTTTATTCAAGTATTTATTTCCTTCTCTGTGGGCCTCGAGATAGTTCACTTAGTTTAATTATGTAGCGCGTCTGTGTTGTCACACGTAGGCTCACTATTGGCCGACGCTGGTCATGTGTGTGTGTGTGTGTGTGTGTGTGTGTGTGTGTGTGTGTGTGTGTGTGTGTGTGTGTGTGTGTGTGTGTGTGTGTGTGTGTGACGTACAACCAGAAGCGCTGCGCTTACACTATGTGAACAATCTCGAGGCCAAGAGAGAAGGAAATGAATACTTGAATAAAGTCATTATTTTTGTTTGTTTTTTGCAGGAGCAAATCTAATTTGAACTGGTAACCAGTTCCAGATGGAAACAACTCACTGACTTCTCCTTCTGTCCCTCTCCTCCAGGTTTTACTGGGATCTCACCATGCTTCTCCTGATGGTGGGAAATCTAATCATCATTCCCGTGGGCATCACCTTCTTCAAAGACGAGCACACGCCGCCGTGGATCGTCTTCAACGTGGTTTCCGACACCTTCTTCCTCATGGACCTGGTGTTGAACTTCCGCACGGGGATCGTGAAGGAGGACAACGCCGAGATCATTCTGGACCCTCAGCAGATCAAGATCAAATATCTGCGCTCCTGGTTCGTGGTGGACTTCATCTCCTCCATCCCCGTGGACTACATCTTCCTCATCGTGGAGACGCGCATCGATTCGGATTTCTACAAGACGGCGCGCGCTCTGCGGATCGTACGCTTCACGAAGATCCTGAGTTTGTTACGACTGCTTCGACTCTCGCGGCTCATTCGCTACATTCACCAGTGGGAGGAGGTGAGTGGACACTTCTGAGGGTTTGTTCACCGCTCTTAAGTGTTAATGCCCAACGAGGAGTCCATTGTCAGGTAGTAATGGACGACGGTGAGGCGCGAACAGTCTGATGCGCAGCGGATATTGGACTTTTGCCTCCGCTGAAGTCCATTAATACCTAGAGACAATGGACTCCTCGAAGGGCATTAACCCGTTAATACCATGGTCACTTGCAAAATAACACTTTTACAAGTTTTTGTATGCTGATGTAGCCAGGGCATTTATTTATCAATTTCGAACGGTAAACAGTCAG
>JAZAVI010001617.1:0-12160 GCA_036326025.1 Chrosomus eos
CGCCTTTACCACCCCTTTTGGCCTCTTTGAGTGGGAACGTATGCCGTTTGGGTTGTGTAACGCTCCCGCGACCTTCCAACGTCTCATGCAGCGCTGCTTGGGAGCCCAGCTTATGGACACCACGCTTGTCTATTTAGACGACGTTATTGTATACTCTCCCGACTTCGAGTCTCACCTTCAACACCTGGAGCAAGTCTTCCGATCCCTAGAACGTTATGGACTAAAGCTACAGCCAGATAAGTGCCAGTTGCTCAAGAAGGAGGTAAAATTCCTGGGCCATCGAGTCAGTGCGGCGGGGATTGCAGTGGATCCCGAAAAGGTGTCTGCCGTCCAGGAGTGGGCCACGCCAAGAACGGTGAGGCAAGTGAGATCATTCCTGGGATTCGTGGGATACTACCGGCGGTTCATTAAGGACTTCGCCAAGATCGCTAAACCCTTGAACCAGCTGCTTGGAGGCTCGGGACGGACCCGGGGCAGGGGGTCCCCTGCCGTCTCGTGGAATCCCCCCTGTGAGCTGGCCTTCCAGCAATTAAAACAAGAGCTGCTCCAAGCTCCGATCTTGGCTTACGCCGACTTTTCTCAGCCCTTTACGCTCTATACGGATGCTAGCAATCTGGGATTGGGGGCCGTACTAGCTCAGAGTCAACAGGGAGAAGAGAGGGTTATCGCCTATGCGAGCAGGAGTCTGCACCCAGCTGAACGTAACGATGCTAACTATAGCTCCTTCAAGCTGGAGCTCCTCGCCATGAAGTGGGCCGTTAGCGAGAAGTTCAAGGATTATCTGTGGGGAGCGAAGGTAGTTGTAGTTACGGATAACAACCCGCTGGTCCATCTCCAAACTGCAAAATTGGGGGCGGTCGAGCAGCGATGGGTGGCGCAGCTGGCCAACTACGATTACCATCTGCAGTATCGGCCAGGGAAGGAGCACACCAATGCCGACGTCCTGTCTCGGCTCCCTGAGGGTAGACCCCTCTGTTTGCCACCCAATGTAGTATCGGAGGAGGAACTTATGGTGGGGATCATAGAGGCCCCTGGGCTTCGAGGGGAAGTGGTTCCCTCGAGTTGGGGTTGGGACCCCCTACGGTGGAGGGACCGGCAGGCGGGGGACCCAGCTCTGGCCCAGATGCAAGATTGGCTGCAGCGAGGGACTTGGCCAGAGAGGGTAGAACGACGTAAACAACCTTGGGGGATGCAGCAACTCCTGCGACAGGGGAAGAGACTCTTCCTCAAAGAGGGAGTCGTCTGTCGAACGTTACTCGACCCAGCCCTGGGAGAAGAGGTCTGTCAAATAGTTGTGCCTAGAGATCAATCCCAAGCTCTCCTCCGAGCATATCACGACCACATGGGACATCAAGGGCAGGAGAGGACGATCTCATTGGTACGGAGACACTTCTACTGGCCAGGGATTGAGAAGGCAGTTAAGGTGTTCGTCTCGCAGTGCCCACGTTGCATTCTCTTTAAGTCCCGGAGAGAGGTTCGAGCCCCACTGGCCCCCATTCAAGCTAAAGCCCCATTACATATGGTGGCGATGGACTACCTGACGTTGGGTCGACCTACTGACCTCATTCAGAATATCCTCGTGGTAACGGATCTTTTCACAAAGTTTGTGTGGGCTATCCCCACTAGAGACCAGACTGCAGTCACCACTGCCAACGCCCTCTGGAAGTATGTGTTCCAGCCCTTTGGATGTCCAGAGGTCCTTCATTCAGATCAGGGTCCAAACTTTGAGTCCCGGGTCATCAGGGAGCTGTGCCAACTGTACGGGTGTAAGAAGACCCACACCACGCCGTATCATCCCCAAGGGAACGGAGGGTGCGAACGATTCAATCAGACCCTGTTGGGCCTATTAGGGACGTTGGAGGCAGAGCAACAGGGGAATTGGGTGGTAAATCTCCCGGCCGTAATTCAAGCTTATAATAACAGCGTGCATAGCACTACTGGATATGCACCAACATACCTGATGTTCGGACGGCACGTACGGTTGCCCACGGACTTGCTGTTGGGATCCAGCCCGGCCGAGGAGGGAACCAGCCTAACGGAATGGGTGAGCAACCATCACCAGCGCCTCCACTTCGCTTATGAACAGGTCTCTGCTCGAATCGAACGAGCTGCCCAGAAGAACAAACGACTATATGATCGAACGGCTCGTGAAGCTCCCCTGCTGCCGGGAGACAGGGTTCTGGTCAAAGACAATCGGCGCCAGGGGAAAGGGAAGTTGAGTGACCGTTGGGAGTCTCGGCCTTATGTAGTCCAACGACAACCCCGCCCTGACCAGCCCGTGTATGTCCTTCGCCCCGAAGGGGACTCCGGCCCAGAACGGATATTGCATCGGAATTTGATCCGTCCTTGCCCCAACTACCCAAGGCTTGTAGACACTACCTCCCCCACTGAAGAGAGAGTCCATCAGACCCCAATGATAGGATGGGCTGTGGTCCCAAGGGGACCGGCCGTTGCACCTGAGCCAGCGAATGTTCCCTCACCCCCAAGACGTCCCCAGCGGAATAACCGAGGTCAGCCTCCGGTACGGTACGGCGACTGGGTAGAGGCACCGCGTTCTAGGGACTAGAACGGTTTGGTGGGGGGGTATGTCACGGGGTGACAAATTTCATTCATTTCTCTGGACGGAACTAATGTTCTCTGGGTTTTGCCTCCCGCCGGACCCATAACAAAGGGACACCGGGCTAGTTCCGGGATAGCGCGAGCATTCTCCGACACTGGGGTGATTAGCCAAAGATCGCTAACAGCTGGAGATGGGAGAAGCAAGCCTTGCGATTGGGACTCGGGAAGATAAAAGGAGAAAGCATGGATCAAACAGTGCGTTGGTTTGCCTTGGGATCGGTGTTTGTTGGAGGAAGAGTGAGTTGTGGTGAAGATGTGGGGCTGTTAAACGGGCATGGCGTGGTGAATGGAGAGACACACAGGCGGATTCAATGGGAAGGAGGTAACCACGGGACGGAGGAACGTTTGTGAGAGATAGTGAGTAACCTAATTGAACTTTCATCTCCCTCTCTTGTGACAGTGGGACTGTTGATGTAGAGGCCGGGCCAGGAGATGGGTAACGGCCTTATACCTGTGTAATTTTCCACTGAGTGCCGTGTTGAGATGAAGTGATGTGATGCACTGTCTGCTGTTTGAAGTGAGCACCTAAACCCGCTGGATGTCCTTGTCTTGCCCTAGTTTCTATCTCCTCCCGACTGTACAAAGAGAGGCTAACATTGTTGTGTCCCACAGATTTTCGAGTGTGTTTATTCTGACAGCCACTGGGAAGAGAAAATACGTATTTGCATGCCTGCCTGTCTGCTTTGCAGTGAAACTTCCTCTGCTGTAAACTGTGTCTGCGACTCCACCAGAGAAGAGGTGTATGTACCCGCACACTCACCAGTCTGCCTGTGGTTTTCAACCTTAAACCTCCAGCCGTAAGCCCCTCTGTTTGCCACTTTGAAGAGAGTTATGTATGTGCATGCTTGCCTGTCTGCTTTGCAGTGAAACTTCCTCTGCTGTAAGCTCCGTGTCTGTGACTTTACCAGAGAAGAGGCATACGTACCCGCATACTCACCTGTCTGCTTTGCAGCGAAACTTCCTCTGCTGTAAACTGTGTCTGCGACTCCACCAGAGAAGAGGTGTATGTACCCGCATACTCACCAGTCTGCCTGTGGTTTTCAACCTTAAACCTCCAGCCGTAAGCCCCTCTGTTTGCCACTTTGAAGAGAGTTATGTATGTGCATGCTTGCCTGTCTGCTTTGCAGTGAAACTTCCTCTGCTGTAAGCTCCGTGTCTGTGACTTTACCAGAGAAGAGGCATACGTACCCGCATACTCACCTGTCTGCTTTGCAGTGAAACTTCCTCTGCTGTAAACTGTGTCTGCGACTCCACCAGAGAAGAGGTGTATGTACCCGCACACTCACCAGTCTGCCTGTGGTTTTCAACCTTAAACCTCCAGCCGTAAGCCCCTCTGTTTGCCACTTTGAAGAGAGTTATGTATGTGCATGCTTGCCTGTCTGCCTTGCAGTGAAACTTCCTCTGCTGTAAGCTCCGTGTCTGTGACTTTACCAGAGAAGAGGCATACGTACCCGCATACTCACCTGTCTGCTTTGCAGTGAAACTTCCTCTGCTGTAAACTGTGTCTGCGACTCCACCAGAGAAGAGGTGCATGTACCCGCACACTCACCAGTCTGCCTGTGGTTTTCAACCTCAAACCTCCAGCCGTAAGCCCCTCTGTTTGCCACTTTGAAGAGAGTTATGTATGCGCATGCTTGCCTGTCTGCTTTGCAGTGAAACTTCCTCTGCTGTAAGCTCCGTGTCTGTGACTTTACCAGAGAAGAGGCATACGTACCCGCATACTCACCTGTCTGCTTTGCAGTGAAACCTCCTCTGCTGTAAACTCTGTGTCTGTGACTCCATCAGAGAAGAGGCGTACGTACCCGCATACTCACCTGTCTGCTTTGCAGTGAAACTTCCTCTGCTGTAAACTGTGTCTGTGACTCCACCAGAGAAGAGGTGTACGTACCCGCACACTCACCAGTCTGCTTGTGGTTTTCAACCCCAAACCTCCAGCCTGAAACCTCCTCTGCTGTAAACTCTGTGTCTGTGACTCCACCAGAGAAGAGGCGTACGTACCCGCATACTCACCAGTCTGCTTGAAGTTTTCAACCTCAAACCTCCAGCCAGAAGAGGCGTACGTACCCGCATACTCACCTGTCTGCTTCGCCGTGAAACTTCCTCTGCGTAAACTCTGTGTCTGTGACTCCACCAGAGGAGAGGTGTACGTACCCGCATACTCACCTGTCTGCTCTGCAGTAAAACCTCCTCTGCTATAAACTCCGTGTCTGTGACTTCGCCAGAGAAGAGGCGTACGTACCCGCATACTCATCTGTCTGCTCTGCAGTAAAGCCTCCTCTGCTGTAAACTCCGTGTCTGTGACTCCACCAGAGAAGAGGTGTACGTACCCGCATACTCACCTGTCCGCTTTACAGTAAAACCTCCTCTGCTGTAAACTCTGTGTCCGTGACTCCACTAGAGAAGAGACGTACGGACCCGCATACGCACCAGTCTGCTTGTGGTGAAGTTCCCAGCCTCAAACCTCCAGTCCGAGGTTCGACCAGGTTCCCGACCACCAGCTTGCACTCCTAAACGATTCTTTTAACTTTTAATAAAAACTTGATTTTAATTGACCCCCATTTGTCTGTCCTCCTTGCTCTGTCCTCCGTCCGACTCCCCAAGGGTGGTCCGGGTCTCAGGGGCGGGTGTAGGTCAGGTTGGCCCGCCCCGACCTGTGACAGGATGTTGAAAAATAAAAAGTAGTAGTTAATAACAAACAAACAACAAAGACTTTAAAGCAACATGGGAACATAATATAAATATATAATGGTATAGTTACATGTCGAAGCATACTCGTCTAAGTAAATACAATGTGTTTGTCACAAACACGTCTAAAGTGCTTTACTCGTGTGAGGAAACCCCCTCGCAACATTACTAATCAATTAATCACAGAAATAATGTGTGTCATCAGACTGATTTAAAGAAATTAAAACGTTAAATCCTTATTTAAAGAAAATAGACTTCTGCTTTTGCAACACACAAATTTATAAATGTTCAAAATCGTTTGTCTTTGACTACTTCTAATCATGGTTTTAGGTCTGTAAAAATACAGAATAAAAATAGACTTCTGCTTTTGCAATACACAAATTTATAAATGTTCAAAATCTTATAAATGTTCAAAAACTTATATTCCATACTTTGAAGCATCATGGTTTTAGGTCTGTAAAAATACAGAATTAAAAAGAAGTAACAACTTTCTCTAACATTTTCTGATAACGTAGTAAAATGTACGAATACCAACCATAACTTTATACAACTTTTTTTAAAACTTTTAAATGTGTTGGTGAACTTTTCAAATATATGTGAAAAACAAAACTTTCTTTAATTAAAAACAAGTCCCTGATCTTACCACAGACAATACATTGTAGAAGTGTGTTTGTGTGTGAGTGCGAACTTCTCCTGGACATAATGTTATTTGTTCTAAAACAGTAAAAAAGACCCTTTAGAAATGGACTCTCCCAAACACCCCCACCTCTGCTCACGATTTAGACTGTTCTAAAACTTACCGTGAAGTTTGAAAACATCTAATGTTGAGAGAATTTGTGGATGGGCTTGTTCAATGTAAATAATAGTGAAATCAAGTGTTGTTAACTAAGGAATATGTGTGTGCGTGCAACTAATTGTAAACACATGTGCATATTTTATTGTATAATACGTTCATAAGAGAGATTGAAGATCGCTATCATTGCATTCAGTCTAAATGTTTACATTGTTAATTATGTTTGCACGTTGATCGTTACGTGATCTACCCGTGTTATATGTACAGTATGTTATGTCGTGCATGTCGTGTAGACTTTGACTGTGTCTCAGGGAGCATGTAAGGGCATGTTTATCGATGTTCAACGATATAGGATGGATGCAAAGGATATACAAAGGAAGTAGGTTATATTTATTATTTATTACATTAAATACATTTATACATATACCTTATAACCTTCTAATTAATACGTGGGTATTTATTAACATGGTCCACGAGCAGTCTGTATATTCCTCATTTGTTAATCCGTCTCCTCAGTCTTTCCATACCGATCCATAACGTGGTAAAAATAAAATCCATTATCTCACTCTGTGAAAACCAAATCGAGGGGGTCTTCTGTCTTATTCCATGTAAATCTTCTATCGTTATATCCACATTGGTCAATCAGCCTTCACGTAGTCCTTGTCAAAATCATATGTACACGCACATCCTCCAGACAAGTGAAAAATATATTCCACACGTTCCGCCTGTTAATTTTGTTAATCACGATCCTTGTAATTTTCGCGGAGCTAAAGTTAAATCCATCATAGCTTCATCAAGGCATCTCTCGGGAGTCTTTGGGATCTGCAGTTAGCGTAAATTCCAAGAGAATGCAGTACGTTGAGTTTGTGGCTTTTCAAACGGAGCACGGGGGCGTCTCTTCTTTCATTATGTGGGGGGGGTGCTCTATTTCCCACGCTCCCTGGTGTGGAAGGCGTGTCGTGGGAGGAGTCTACGTGTGGCCCTGCGTGCACTTTCAGACCGTCATTTTTCGGCTAGGCCTCCGGAGCGAACGGACGCGTTTCACATTACTCAAGGAGATTACTTGAAACATCTCTAAACTTTGGAGAAAATACACTGTTCACTTTTACACATCTTTAAACAGCGAACTGGTTAATTCATGTTATTTTTCAACAAAACGGCTTGTAAAAACGTAAGGTATTTTTTAATATGATTTTAAACATGTAGTTTAAATATTATGGTGTGTTTGAAACAGTTTTAACAATTTTAAGGTAAAAACTCTTTAACTTGTTTTACTGAAAAATGTTTTAAATGACATTTTAACACAAAACACAACTATTTGTCTGATATCATTTTAACACTACCACATTTTTGATAACTTTAAGAACATTTACTTTTTAGCACATTGTTCTAAACTTTTGAGAAAATACACATGGGAACTTTTTGCAAACCAAAGTTTTCGTTATTTTTCAACAAAACGGATTGTAAAAATGTAAGGTATTAAGGTATTAATATGATTTTAAACATGTAGTTTAAATATTATGGTGTGTTTGAAAACAGTTTTGAACAATCTTACAATTACTGTGTGAAGGTAAAAACTCTAACTTGTTTACTGAAAAACGTTTTAAATTACATTTTAACATCTTAAAAAGTAACACAGCTATTTTAACAATGTCACATTTTTGATAACTTTAAGAAAAATTATACTTTTTAACACATTGTTTTGAAATGTATGAAAAGTCTTTAATAAAAAACACTAAACTCATCTCTGACTATGTCCTTATTATACATTTTCTTTAAAAAGATTGAAAACATATTGTTTTGAATGAATGTTTTTCATCCTTTTTGAACATTTTCACATTGAGAACTAGTAATCGTGGGGTGACAACCCCCCACCCCGCCACTCTTCAGGTGTTCACACCCCTAAGGGAGGGTTTGGGGATTCACACAGTCACATGACATCCCCGGAAGTGGGTGGAGAAATGGGCCTGGTTATCGTGGGAAAATCCCACGCTGTGTGTGCAAAGCCATAAATGGGGAAGGGAGGGGGTTTATGAGCTGAACGGTCACGAGGACCCTGAGTGTGGGAATCTGTTGTTATTTTTTCTCACGCATCAACACCTGGCGTGGGTGGGGTCTAGGTGTGGGAGGGTCTAGGGGTGGAGTCTGTGTCAGGTTAGTTTGTAGTCAGTCTTGGGATTGTCTCTGGTGTGTTCGGACGTGTTTCGTGGAGCTCCCGGGAAATTACATTTACACAGCTTTTGGAATTAAAATCTCTAAAGTTTTGGATATATCTTTTGAGATGGATTAATACCTTTGGACAATCCCGCTGGTGCTGGATGTATCTTTGCTGGTGGATTAAATCTTTAAACAGGATAACAAAGCAGGTTGTAAAAACGTAAGTCAGTTTTTTAAAATGTATGCATGTATGTGTTTTTAATATTATGATTTTTAACATAAAGTTTTGATATGCTTTAATATTTGTTTGATAGAAAAAAATGCACTACACGTTGTTTTAGAAGTTTTAATGCTAAAGCGTTTTGATAACTTTTAGAAAATGCATTTTAACCTTTTACAAATGTGCAATAAACATTAAAGATATGTGTATTTTAACTTTATACAGCATTTTAATATTTTTAAACGATGTGTAATTGTGAAAAGTGCAACTTCAAATATAGTAATTAGATGTATTTGCATAATATAATTTTAATACACATGGTTTTAGACGTTTTAAGAAAACAACTATTTACTTGATATAATTTTAATATTAGCACAGTGTATGAACACTAAAGACAATAGTATCTTAATGATATAAGTTGTTTTAATAGTTTTAAGCACTGTGTGTTATTGTGAAAAACACAACTTTTTTAAATGTATGATAAAAAATAGTTGTAAATGTATGATAGAAATAGTTTTAATACAACCGATTTTAGATGTTTTAAGAAAACATAAATATTTGCATGATATAATTTTAATACACACGGTTTTAGATGTTTTTAATGCTAACGCATTTTGATAACTTTAAGAAAACACTTTTAAACTTTTTTTCATGTGTATGAACACTAAAGACAATAGTATCTTAATGATATAAGTTATTTTAATAGTTTTAAGCACCGTGCGTTATTGTGAAAAACACACCTTCTTTAAATGTAGATAGAACTATTGTTTGATGTAATTTTAATACAACCGTCTTTAGATGTTTTAAGTAAAAAAACTATTTACATGATATAATTTAAACACCCGCTGTTTTAGTTATTATTGTGATTGCAAACACTTTTTTAAAACATATGGTTTATGTAAAATGGAACATTTTACTAAATAATGTGTAAAGGTAAAGGTCTACACTGTGTTTTAATGATATAAAAATGACTTAATGGTTTTTAATCACTGAGTGTTATGTGAAAAGTACACCTTTTTTTAAATGTATGATAAAAATAGAACTATTGTTTTAGATGTATTTGCATAATATAATTTTAATACACGTGGTTTTAGACGTTTTAAGAAAACAACTATTTACTTGATATAATTTTAATATTAGCACCGTGTATGAACACTAAAGACAATAGTATCTTAATGATATAAGTTATTTTAATAGTTTTAAACACTGTGTTATTGTGAAAAACACAACTTTTTTAAATGTATGATAGAAAATAGTTGTAAATGTATGATAGAAATAGTTTTAATACAACCGATGTTAGATGTTTTAAGAACTAAAACACTTTGATAACTTTAAGAAATGCAGTTTAAACAACTTACAAGTGTGTGTGAACACTGAAGACATATTAGATCTATTTGTTTGATGTAATTTTAATACAAGCGATGTTAGATGTTTTAAGAAAACATAACTATTTACTTGATATAATTTTAATACACGCTGTTTTAGTTATTATTGTGATTGAAAACACTTTTTTAAAACAGATGTTTTATGTAAAATGGAACATTACTGTGTTTTAATGATATAAATGGATTTAATGGTTTTAAATCACTACATGTTAATATAAAAAAACACTAAACCTATATCTGTTTTCTGCCATCCTTCTTAAAAGGATTGAAAATGTATTGTTTTGAATGTTTTTCCATCATTTTGAACATTTTTACATTGATCAAGTCAGATACCCGTAACAGGTGTACAGCAGGTGTTCCGTCCGGACCGGGTCCGATGGGATGGGTTTCGGTGCCGGTTCGGATGGGAGGGGTTCCGTACCGTGGGAATTCCCACGGTCACATGACCTCTCCGGAAGTGGGTGGGAGGGGGCGGGACTAAGCGTGGGAAAAGGGGGCGGATCTAAGTGTGGGGAAAAAGGGGCGGAGCTAAGCGTGGGAAAAAGGGGCGTGGTCAATCAAGGGTCATAAATCACTCAAAGTGACAAAAACCGCCCTATATTCTCTCTCACACACACACACACACACACACACACACACACACACACACACACACACACACACACACACACACACACATGGGCGTAGATTACTGGGGGGACGCGGGGGACGTGTCCCCCCCACTTTTTATAAAATGTAAATTCGTCCCCCGCACTTTTTCATAGGGCAAGTGTGTCTAAGACAAGCTGGGGTTTTCGCGTGTGTGTAAAGTTATAGCCTACATCGAGATTTAAAATCCAAAGAGTCAAGGATAGTCTATTTAAGTGGCTTTCACGTTTCCATGGTAATCAGTCACTCGTGCATCACGACACGCCAACGCAGACACGCCCATGCTCGAGTCGCACCCGGGCCGAATCCATCAGTTTCAAATACCCCTTTTCCACCAAGGCAGAGCTGGTGCTGGTTCGGAGCCAGAGCCTAGTTTCAATTCGGTTCTTTGTTTTTCCGCACGCACAGCACCAGCTCCGAACCAGGAAAAGTGGTTCTTAAGTAGCACCAAATCATTGCTGGTCTAGAACGGAGCCAAGTAAGAACCGCTTGCGTCAGGGGCTGGGGGCGGGGTTACCGTGACCAACAAGAAACTTGTGACCGCCATTTTTAAATAGCAGCTAGTCGAGCTAATAGCAGCTTGATTATTATATCCCTCTATGTAAGTTACGGCGAGCTGCACAAACGCGTTGGATTCCGATGTATTTTTGCAAACCCATGAGCATCCATAGTAACGCAACGTCCGTTATTGTTGATGGCTTGTTCGAGATGCATCGGAGCGGCGCGGACCGATCGGAGCTGCGGGAGTGTTTGGAGATCATACGACTCCTTGTGCTTTTGGATCGCTTTCGCAGTGCTTTGATGTCATACGGCGATCGATCTGCGAGAAGTCGATGCATCTCGAACAAGCCTGGCGTGTTTGTGTTTGGCGCTACCGCACTAGCGTTGCTGGGCAACATGAGACGTATGCAGTGACGTAAGATCTGACTCTGTTGTGGCTCTCTAGCCGGTGGAAAGGCAAACCGGTTCTTAGTAAGCTTGTTAGTCGAACCAACTCCGAACCAGCTCTGGCTCTGGCTCTGAACCAGCACCTGGTTCTTGTTGGTGGAAAAGGGGTAAAAGAGGTCGCAATGATTTCAAAACCGAAAACGGCAAAAAAAAAAAAACTCCACTCCTTTTTTACGAAAAAGTCAGGCACTGTAGGTAAGTTGTCATGTCGTATCCGAATTGTGTTGCACAGTGATGAATAACTCTGCCTATTTCTCTTGTTGAATAATTAACAACTTTTGTTGTAGGCTAAATTGAAAATATTCACCTGCACAAACGAAGCGGGCACTTATTTTCAATCTTGTTTTACTCGTAATGTCTTTTATTTTCACAGATATGTTATCAAAGCCCTCCAAATTATAATAAACATTGATTGTTAATGCTGAATGTGTATTTTCATCCATCAACCGTCACAATCTGCTTGAATTAGGCAGCGTTGGAACGTGTAGCCTACGTGATGTTTACCATAATTAGGTAACACTTTACAATTAGATAAAAAAGTTTATAGACAGGGGTGGGGGGGGGTTACCGTGACCAACAAGAAACTTTGTGACCGCCATTTTTAAATAGCAGCTTGGGGCTAATTGCAGCTTTTATTAAATTTTATCCCCCTATGTAAGTTACGGGGGCTGCCAAAGCGTTGGATTCCCATGATTTTTGCAAACC
>JAZAVI010001619.1:5000-11795 GCA_036326025.1 Chrosomus eos
TCCTCTTTCGTTCAATCCTCCCACTTACCTGTGGGAGGTTTATCCTCTGTGCCACCGGCCCTCATCCACGCCCTTTTGAACTTAGACGCATGTGGGTTGTACGCATCAAAGCCCTCGTAACCGGATCACTTGAACAAGAAAGGCGATGTAACCTTCTTGCTTGCATGGATGGAATGTGTCGAGCGAGCTTGCAAATCCCCAGGCCACCATCCCGGTTTTTTGCGTATAAAAGCCCATCACAGGTAGACGGCGCAAGATGCAACCATTCTTGACCGCCCTCCTGATCTTTCCATCAGCAGCTCGGAGTACATTATCACCAACCTCGCTGAGGTCGGCCTGGTAAATAACCGCGGCAACGCAAATTGGTTTAAGAGGACCACCCTCTGCGAGGGTTTAAGGAGGGATTTCCCCATACTCTTTATCCACCTGTCCAAAGTACCCCCAAGCTCAGGCTCCACAACCCCCGCCCAAGGGTTGATTCGCACTCCAGATACTTCACCGTTTTCACCAATGCTGGTCATTGCAGAGCACTGCCCCCCACATCCAAGGGGCACAATCATTAACCGTGAAGGACCCAGCACAGGTTCCAGTAGAAGCCTTTACACTTAGCCGGTTGAGCCCTGAGCCCCGTACTTTGACAAAAAGAGTCTAACAGGCTTAGATTATAAGCCATATCCCTCCAAGATCCTCCAACCAGTACCAGGTCATCAGCAAATGCCAGGCACACACTGACTTGACCTTCCTTCCATAATGTACCCTTTGCCCAGCGTTCAGCCTTGGACAGGGGGTCCAAGGCAAGGTTGAAAAGCAACGGGAGACACGGGTCCCCCTGCTTAACACCCACCCTCACTTCTATATCGGGGTATTCCTACCCCCGACCTCGACACTTGTTGAACTGTTAGTGTAGATCTGCTGGATCAGACCTACCACTGAGGGTCCACGTTGATTGCCCAAGGCTGACAGGATATGCTCATGGGAACGGAGTCGAACGCCTGTGCAAAGTCGATAATACCACTGCGAGAGGGTTGCTCTCTTCTTTGCAGTGCCGGATGAGCCTCGCAGTATCCTCGATGTTCTCCGCGCACCCAGGGGTAGGACGAAACCCCCTTTGTCTAGGGCTAACCGGACACGTTTCCATCATTCGTTTTGTTAGATACCCTAGTGAAGAGCCTCAAGACATTGACCCGATGGTGAATCGGTCTCCAGTTACCGACCTCCATCACCGCTCCTGGATCAGATGTCTTAGGATTAGTACCGTTCGACTTTTCTTCAGGCGGGTAGGCACAACTCCTGTGAACCACCACATGTTAAACAGCTCAGTGAGGGTCTCACACCTAGGGTCCCATTGAGAATATCCCGTTTCCCAATCCCATCTGGGCCCGGTGCGGAATCGTTCGAGGCTTGTTGGAGGCTAGCTTGTATCTCGCCCTGAGAGAGTGGTCCCATGAGGTGAATGTTATCAGCACTCACCTCTGCCTGAACTGACCCAGCCCGCTGAAGGGGGAGGCACCCCCCATTTTCGCCCGGAAGGTATTATAAATCGTACAACCGAAATCCGACAACGCTCATTAGACCTTCCATCTAGTATTTCAGCTGCCAGGCGGGCCGGGTCTGCTTATAACGGTACTGACAATTGTGATAGGCGCGCTTTCGGGCGAGAGCTTTTTGGTTGCGCCATGTCATGTACCGGGGCCGGGCTCTCTTGTTACTGTACCTGCACGACCCGTCTGCCAGGGCCACTCTCTCCCCCACGGACGCATCCTTGGAGTATACGTTGCGTTGCCGCCTCAACCAATTCGGGTAATTGGTCGCAGCCTTCCAACCAAGCTTTCAGCACGTGAGTTAGACCTGTGACATCGCCCTCCCCCTCGCTCACCATTTTGCGGGCCACTTCTCTGAGGAGCATCAGGAGGCCACCCTCTGGCAAGTTGGGTTGAATGGGAGGGACCGACGTGCTCGCCAAGGCTCGAACGGGATCTCACTATCCCTTGCAGAGGGGATTATAAGCCGTTTGGCGGGGCAATCCCACGGGGGACTCCCCACCGTCCACCAAGGCAACCCAAGCCCTTGTCTCAGCCCTAGTCTGCTGAGGAGCAGAACTTTCCCCTTCCCGCTTCATACGCAATCCTCTTCCTGTTCCGAATATCGGGTGGACGTGCATTTCATGTATACTCCGCGCTCGATTCGTTGCAAACGTGGCCTCACACCCCTCGCACCTTACCGCACCAGCCGGCAGGGTTTCACCTTCTTCCTCGGCATTTAGGGATGTGACAGCCCATGGAATGCGCAGAATTCCCGAGGTTTTTCCACATACCTACAACTGTATCTAACAAGCGCTTTTCCGTGCAGATAGCGAAGTGTCTTCGTACCCATACTAGAGCGCTAGCCGACACGCCACAAATGCACAGGTGAAGTCCCGCAGTGGAAACAGAATCACCACTCCGGTATCTCCAACCCGCGCCCCACTTGAGGATGATACAGGCTGGTCAGGCCTGTTCATCTGGGAAGCGACAGTTTGCACTGTTCCCGGGGCTTCTTTGACAAGACTCTTCCTTCCGAGGCGATCTGCAATTTCCATGTTCTGAGTACCGTCTCCAACCCGCCCACTATGTAGACGAGTCAGTACCACTGAACATTTTCGTGGTCGTAAATCATGTACAAGGGTTCGTTTATCAGTTGAGCCACTACCGACGGCACAATCCTTGGCTCGAGGACTGGCCGGGGACCTAGTCATACTGTAGTCACCCGATCCCGGGGCTTCCACAGGGCAGCTTTTTATCCTGGGCGACCTGCCATCCAGTATGATGTCAAAATTAATCGACATCTGATCCTCAGAAAGAGCCCCGTGCCCAAAGGGCATACCAACCAACACGCATTGGGGAGGAGCAGCTTGTCCCTAATGGTCAAAGACCGAACAAGGGCCTCACCGGGCGCATCATCATCCTATCCACCAGGCAACCCTAACAGCAATATACCAAAGGAGGGGTGCTCTCCTCGGTTCCCATACACCAGAGGTGTCTGTATAGTATAATACCCCGCCTTGGGCATTGTATAAGAGGTGCTGCTATATTCCTCTTTACTGTACAGACGGTAACCCTAGTGGGGCCAACGGGCCTACCCCGGAGGGAGGCCACGTCTTTTATCTTTGCGCAGGACAGGGAGGAGCAAACCACCTCTCATGGTTTCTCAACCAGGTGGGGGCCTCCCCAGGCGCAAATGTCTCCAATCAATCAGTGAACCCAGCAGAGGTAGCTTGGGCAATAGATAGTTACCGTCAAATTCCATAAGTTTCAGGTTTGCAATCCTTTCCTTATCCGGTGGCGGGTCATGGGAATAACGCCGCCGGATCGCGGGTCGGCATCGTTTACGGTCGGAACTACGACGGTATCTGATCGTCTTCGAACCTCCGACTTTCGTTCTTGATTAATGAAAACATTCTTGGCAAATGCTTTCGCTCTCGTCCGTCTTGCGCCGGTCCAAGAATTTCACCTCTAGCGGCGCAATACGAATGCCCCCGGCCGTCCCTCTCAATCATGGCCCCGGGTTCCAGAAACCCACAAAATAGAACCGGAGTCCTATTCCATTATTCCTAGCTGCGGTATTCAGCGGCGACGGGCGGCCTGCTTTGAACACTCTAATTTTTTCAAAGTAAACGCTTCGGGCCCCGAGGACCGGACACCCAGTTAAGGGCATCCGGGGGGCGCCGTGAGGCAGGGGTCCGGGACAGGCGGTGGCTCGCCTCGCGGCGGACCGCCGGCCCGCTCCCGAGATCCAACTACGAGCTTTTTAACTGCAGCAACTTTAGTATACGCTATTGGAGCTGGAATTACCGCGGCTGCTGGCACCAGACTTGCCCTCCAATGGGTCCTCGCCCATGGGTTTAGGATACGCTCATTCCAATTACAGGGCCTCGAAAGAGACCTGTATTGTTATTTTTCGTCACTACCTCTCCGTGTCGGAAATGGGTAATTTGCGCGCCTGCTGCCTTCCTTGGATGTGGTAGCCGTTTCTCAGGCTCCCTCTCCGGAATCGAACCCTGATTCCCCGTTACCCGTGGTCACCATGGTAGGCGCCGAATGTACCATCGAAAGTTGATAGGGCAGACATTCGAATGAGTCGTCGCCGCCGCGGAGGGCGCGCGATCGGCCCGAGGTTATCTAGAGTCACCAAAGCGGCCGGGGCGGCCGGAGCCGCACCCGGATGGGTTTTGGATCTGATAAATGCACGCGTCCCCGACCCCCCGAGGGGAGCCGGGTCGGCGCTCGTTTGCATGTATTAGCTCTGGAATTGCCACAGTTATCCAAGTAGCGGGTGGAGCGATCAAAGGAACCATAACTGATTTAATGAGCCATTCGCAGTTTCACTGTACCGACCGTGTGCACTTAGACCTGCATGGCTTAATCTTTGAGACAAGCATATGCTACTGGCAGGATCAACCAGGTAAACGCCCTTGGAAGGAGAACCGCGACACGCTGGCTTCCTACACACGGGTCTCGCTCCGCTCGGGGGTCGGCCCGAGGACGGCGCGGCCGCTCATAGGGCGCGTGCGGAACCCTCCTCCGTGGCGGAGGTGGGGGTGGCCGCTGGGTCGAGGCCGTAACCGGGAAGGGTGCTTTTCGGGCGGGGAGGCGCGGGGCGAGGGTCGGGCTCGAAGACTGGAAGGGTGTTTTTACCCGACCGTCCGATCCCTACCTGCGCGCCCACGTCCGCCGCCGCCGTCGCGGACATTCGTTTCAGACGGGTCGTCTGAGTCTCCCGAGGTCGACGCGGCCTGCTTTCCCCGGAGGGAGGCCGCGTCTAGAGTCGACGCGCAGAGCGGGGAGGAGCAAGCTGCCCAGAGCGGTCTTTCGACCGGGCAGGGGCCGTCCCCAGGCGCGTCCGAAGTTCCAATCGACCAGGCAACCCCCAAAAGTGACGGCCCGGAGGAGGGGGTTGCTCTCCTCCGGGCCCCAGGCAACCCGGAGGCGCCTGTCATCTCTCGTCCGTTACACCTTTTCTAGTCCGCTACCTTGTCCGAGCGGGGCGCTTGTCCCCTCCTCGACAAAACCCCGAAGGCCCGTTTTAGGACCGTCTTTGCTCCGACAGGAGCTCCGTCGCCGCCGACGGATTCGACCGTGCCCGTCACCGAGGCACTCTCCCCGGTCGTCAGGCAGGGAGAGGCGCGCACCTGGGAGTCTGGGTGGGCCGCACCGTTTTGGACTCTGTCCATTTTTTTTTTTTGTTCGGAGAAGCAACTTCCTCCGGTGGCGCCTTCTGCGGGCCGCCTGCCTTCCGTCACCTTGTCGAGCGGAGCGCTTGTCCCCTCCTCGACAAAACCCCGAAGGTCCGTTTTAGGACCGTCTTTGCTCCGACGGGAGCTCCGTCCCCTGCCGACGGATTTGACCGTGCCCGACACCGAGGCGCTCTCCCCGGTCGCCACCCGGGGAGGTGAGTCAACGTGGGAATCTCGTTCGTCTGCAACCTCACGGACACTGTCCGTTTTTTTTAAACATTTTTATTACATCGGAGGTGCACCTTCCTCCGTCGCTTGGGGTGTCTCAAGCCCCTGGAGTGGTTTCGCCATTTACCCAGACCGACCGTTCGACAAGCATATGGGTTTTTTACCTCGGGGATCAACCGAGGACCCCCGGACGGCGAACCGCGACGCGCGGAGGCATCCTACACACGGGTCTCGCTCCGCTCGGGCCTGGGCTCGAGACGGCACGGCCGCTCATAGGGCGCGCGGGGAACCATCCGCCCGGAGGCAGGGGGTGGGAGGCCTCTGGATCGAGGCCGTAACCGGGAAGGGTGCTTTCGAAAGCGGGTCGGAGGCGCAGGGCGAAGTTAGGCTCGGACACGTGCCGGAAGGGCCCCAACGAAACCCCGCCAAACCGTCCAAGCCTCCCAACGCGCCCGCGGGCCACCGCCGCCTCTGCGGACATCCGTTTCAGACGGGCCTTCTGAGTCTCCCGAGGTCGACGCGGCCTGCTTTCCCCGGAGGGAGGCCGCGTCTAGCGTCGACGCGCAGAGCGGGGAGGAGCAAGCTGCCCAGAGCGGTCTCTCGACCGGGCAGGGGCCGTCCCCAGGCGCGTCCGAAGTTCCAATCGACCAGGCACCCAGACGTGACGGTCCGGAGGAGAGGGTGCACTCCTCCGGGCCCCAGGCAACCCGGAGGCGCCTGTCTTCCGTTAACCTTGTCCGAGGAAAAAGAGTGTCGACTCTGAACGAGTCTGAGCGGGCCTTACGCCGGTCTGATAATGGGGTGTTGTGGGTGTCTGCCTCCACCACACTACTAGCCTCCTCGATAAAGCCCCGAAGGTCCGTTTTAGGACCGTCTTTGCTCCAACCTGGAGCTCCAGGGGTGGCGGGCGAATCTGAATCTGACCCAGGACGGGCCACCCTCCCTGGGCTGGCCAGGGAGGTCTGACAGCATGGAGCTCTGAACCCACAGCAACTTTTTGGACTTGGTCGATTTTTTTCACAGCCACTCAACCCTTGGGTGCCATGGGCGTTTGAGCTTGATTCGTGCCCAGAAAGGCTGCACACTGCCTGGGATGCGCTTTTGAGAAAACCAGCCTGACATTTCCTGGAGGTTTCGCACTTCGAGAGATCCACAGCGGTGGAGATTGAATCATTTCTCTCCCCCCAGCCAGAGTGCACCTCGGCTGGGGGCTTTTTTTATTCCCCCCTGGAGGGCCCCTCCCCACCAGGACTTCCAGAGCACCACCGCGCAGGTGTGTAATCTGTATTTCATACCCACAAAAGAACAACTCTGAGTGGGGCTCACGACGGTCTAATAATGGGGGTGCCTGTGCG
>JAZAVI010001620.1:0-11637 GCA_036326025.1 Chrosomus eos
TCGCACCCCCCTGGTGCCCGAGAGCGGAAAAATCTCACTTCACTCACACAAAAAATCTCCGAAAAATCTCACCCGCTCGGCCTCACCGTCAGGAAGTATCGCGTGATCATCAGGTCTCGTGATGTAACGAATTGCTTGACGGCACTGCACACGTACACGCCACCATTCGCAACGGCTAGCTATAAGCAAAGGGCAACGATAGTTTGCGTTATGGCTGAGCCTGTAAAAAAGAAGCAGAAAGCGAGAAAAAAATTGGAGCAGGAAAAGAACGGGAGACTGACCGAGCAAGAAGTCAGACTAGAGTAAACATCGGACCGGCATTTTCAGAATGCAGAGAACTGAGAGAAACAGAAGCCTGAAAACGGATGCTGACCCGGCCTTCTTGCTGTTGCACTTGTAAGTATCTTTGGAATAAACTGTGTTTAATATTTAAATTTCAATATAAAACAGTTGACGTACTTTACAGATATGAGTTGAATTATGATGGCCTAAGTCTGATAATAGGCAATAAACTTGTTGCATATATCATGATCAAGCTATAAAAAATGTTCTGATGTATTCTAAGACAAGCAAAGGTAAACCGTCATTCTACCAGATTAACTTTTAGACCTTGCTAATATAACTTTAGACAAATTAGCCTCCGATTTATGTTATGCTCATGCCCACCCCCCCCCCCCCCCCCCCCCCAAAAAATAAAAACACAACAACAACACGAAGCTAGTTTTACGACAGTGTGTTTGAAAGCTTACTACCAGACGCTAGGGGGAGCTTAGTAGAGAAAAGACACTCAGGGTTGCCTGGTGCACCTTTAAACCGTAACCTGTTCTAGCAAAAATAGTAGCACTTTAAAGTTCAAATAAGATTTTCATATTATGAGATGTGTGTTAATAAATGGTTGGAATAAATATTGTTATTAGAATAGTTATTAAGATATCTATATATCTAGGCCATCTATCGTATCGATATGCAGTATCTTGTGCTTTTATGACATATATAAGGGGTTTCCTCAAAGTGACGCTCTTGAACATGATGTAAAATAAAAGTAACTATAAATGAGTAATTTTCACTGTTGTGTGTTGTGTACGAAGATTGGAGTCTATGTGTTCGGTTGGGTACCTCATTATATTGTGTAGATATGTAGCCTTACATAGTGTAACACAAAATCTACTGTGTTTTTTACTTGCATGTTTTAAAGTAAACCATGCGCTTTAAAAGCATGGTTTATTTCAGTGCTACATTGAGTAAAATTTTCAAACAAAGAGTGAGTGAAATGTACTTGAAACAGAGTATTGCAAAGTAAACTTCAAATGAGTAAGTAGAAATTACTCCACAAACTCTAACTGGCCAAGGTAAATTTACTTATGCTCTTTTTTAATTTGACCTAACTTAGTTAATTCCATACATGTGACATTTACTAAAAATATGCTTGAAAAAAAAAAAGATGTATAATTTTTTTCAGTGAAGAACTAGACCTTGAACACTGGTACACTCACACGCAAACAGGAACTCAAGACACACACATACATTTGAACATTTGACCTCTCTTAATTGTTACTATAAATCTATATCTAATATGCCAGAAATGGTAAAGTTTGATCTTTGCCCAGGACACATGGATGTTATTGCCTGATATTATGAGTATAAATATGACCCATCTTCATTCAATAGATATGAGAATCTTATGGTGTTACACAGGCTCTGGCTCTTCACCAAATCTTCCTCTGAGATTCTGAAGGCAACAATTTTAAAACAAAGTGAGTTCTGAATAAATGTTCTTCCTGAAGTATTGTTGTGCTTTGTCTTTAAATGAATTGAGGATCGCAGTGTGCAGCATATGAGTGCATGCAGACATTTAACTTTTCATGCTTATTAATTTCAGGTTCATCATGGCAATGCTGAAAAGTTGTCTGCTTCTTTTCATCATCTTCTCCATGGGGAATACAGAAGGTAACAAAGACATTTATTTGGTAAAAAAAAAAACCCTGCTATTTAAAAACATTTTGGAAATGTACAATATTAATCATGCTTGTATTTGCATGATTAATAAGGGGTTCAGTGTATAAAGTACACATATTTTCAGCATTTAATCGCATAAACAAAATATGCTACATAAAATTTAAAACATTCTTAAAAAAATTTAAAAAACATTATTTGCAGTGAATGTTACAAGAATTGTTAATGGACTGGATGCAGTTGGTTTATCCAGAAGATGTCCCGCTACATGGACAAAACTTGGACTCCGATGCTACAAGTACTTTCCTCATTCGACTAACTGGATCACAGCAGAGGTAATGTGTTATAAGAGGATTTGGTCATATTAGGTGTCTTTAACTACATCTAAAAGACATAATAAAGACATGTATGTACACAATAAGTGCATTGTCAAATGATTCATTTAAACTGATAAAAATTATTCTGTGGTAAAGTGAATGCTATTGAAAAAAAAAATTCATTTCTACATGGGAAAGTTAGTTCAGGCAAAAAACAGTAAATTATATATTAGTACTCAATTCAAACGTGTAGAAATTAAACCCTATAAACGATATAAAATTAAGTAAAACCCACTCAACTTTATTATACTGGTATTCCCATCATACACTGGGGCATGGATAATTAATAAGGTTGATTTTTCACTGATTTACATCTGTATTTACACAGTTTAATCATCGCTTTTGTTGTTAGGTTTAGTAACTTCCCATTTTGTGAAATCTGGATTAATTTTCTACTCAAAATGACACAATCACTCAAAAATCTATTGAATGTTAAAGGGGGGGGTGAAATGCTGTTTCATGCATAGTGAGTTTTTTACACTGTTAAAGAGTTGGATTCCCATGCTAAACATGGACAAAGTTTCAAAAATGAAGTTGTAAGTTTGATGGAGTATTTCTGTTCCAAAAATACTCCTTCCGGTTTGTCACAAGTTTCGGAAAGTTTTTTTTTCGAATACGGGCCTACGTGACGTCAGAGTGTGCGGAATTTCCTTATACGGGTCTTAAGGGCACTTCTCCCGGAAGTGCGCGCGCGCATCTGTAGCCTAGAGCGTGCGAGAGTGAGAGTCCTATGCCATCAGAGCGCTGGGATCGGCTGCGCTGCAATAAAAAAAAAGGCACAAAAAAAGTGTGTTTTTGGTTGCCAGGGCAAGACAACACTGCACAAATTTCCAAAGAACCCAGCGTTAAGGGACCTGTGGATGGATTTTGTTTTTCCAGAGCAGCAACGGAGTTGTGCAAGTGTTCTTGTTTGTTTCCTTCATTTCGACGGTTATAACGTTATAGGCTCAGTTCGACGCCGGATTTGCAGATCGCCTATAATACTGAAAGATGGAGCAGTCCCAACGATAAATGAAGTTTTATGTAACAAAGTTCGGGAGGAGCATGTTCAGGTAATCATCCAATCAGCACAAGAAGAAGCCAGTATAAATAAAGCCTTCCCTTACCTCCTGTCTCATGACTTCTTCTCAGCATCTGACTCCGCCTCCGTGCAGTTATGTCCGAGTTAGAGCTCTTCCCCTCCGACGATGAATCTTTCATTTCGGAGTCATCTCAACCGCAAAGCGCAGATCCAGCGACTCTCCCTTCTTCAGCAGCCAACGACAACATAGAGCCTCCACCTTCAACCAGGGGTCGTCGGCCCTCCAGATCCTCTCCGCACACGCCAAGACGCCGTAGACTCCCCTCACCACCACCAGCGAGGAACTCATCATCTTCATCATCGTCTTCCTCCACGCCTTCGCACCTTCCAGCCCCCCTAACATCCCTCCAATAGGGAAGTGGACAGTTAAGGGGCTAAGACAAGCCCTAATCAATTCTGACGCAAATTTCTCCCGCAGGATGAAAAAAGCAGAATTATTTAATTTATATGTCACCTTACAATCTTCTCACCTTTCTGTTTCAGCTCCAATTCCTGCAGCTCGAACGAGCAAGGCTCGCCGGGCCCCGATTGCTCGTCCCGCAGTACTCCCTTCCGCACTCGCAGCGCCGGGCTCCGCCCCCGCGGACACGGCGTCACAGACCTTCCGCTAGCCTGGGCCGCGCCCCGGAACCAGTCACGGACGAGCGCCAGTTCCCCTCCTCAGCCCCTCCCACCGTGGTACCTCACACTCTAGATCCCAGCAATTCCACTCTCTTACACGATCCCCAAACGTTCTTCTTCCCTTCTACTTCTTTCAGTCTTCCTCCTTCCCAAGCGTCAGGCGTCCACCCTAACGTGAGGATGCCTCTGTTAGCCGGTCAATCGCCGGCGCATTTCTTTCCCCTCCCCTTTCCACAATATGCTCTTCCTATTCCTCCTCTTCCACCTAACCCGGGGGCCGATCTCCGCGTGAGGATGCCTCCGCAAACGGCCACAGCCCCGATTTCTCATCCCTTTAACCCTCTCCAAGCGCGTTCTCCTTTCTCTCTCTTCTCAGCCACTCCTCAACCAGTCCCTCCGAATGCAGTAGCAACCGAACCTCCTCCAGTGACGAACAACATCAGAGCTCAAATCCTAGCAGGTGCAGATGTTGATTTGGGTTCTTTCCTGTCTTTGTTTCCCCCGGCTGAGTCCAATCGCCAAGTAGACTGCGGCGACATTTCAGTCACTCTAAAAAATAATACACAGGTGACATCACGTTCATTGTCACTAGCCGAATTCTGTATTGCCTTCAGCCGCTATACAGAAATCATATGCTCGTCTTTTCCCCATAGACGGCGCGAGCTAAACGATTATCTGTCTATTATAGCAGAACTCGCGTTGTCTTACGGGGGTAGTCATTTTTATACGTACCACAAGCTGTTTTCCGCAAAATGCGCTGTCCGCGTTTCCCAATGGAATCCGTGTCCCTATTGGGGAGCGTTGGACACCGATCTCCATAACCGGGTCTTCCTCGGGTGCAGAAATATCTCCTGCGCAATCTGCAGATCCACAATCCATGCCACCACGGCTTGCCCCCAAATTAATCCATCGATCCCTCCCTGCCCAGAGCAGAATGCCATAAAATCCACAAGTTACGTTCCACGCCACGCAAGACAAGATTTTTCAATCAGAGCACCATACTCGGCACCCGATAGACAAGTTTGCAGGAACTTCAACGAAGGGAGATGCCCAAGACAACGCTGTCATTTTCTCCACGTCTGCGATTTCTGTGGCGGCGCACACGCCCGCGTGATATGCCCAGTCAAAAAATCTGCCAATAAAAATGCAAAAAACTATCTCTCGACTCCTGTGAATGTTTTCCGTCTAGCCGAAGAATTATCACACCACCCAGATGCCAACTTCACAAATTATCTTCTGACAGGTCTCAATCAAGGTTTTAAACCCGGCGTAGAAAGCCATCCCACGCAAAATGTTATCTGCGCTAACCTTCAGTCCGCCTTAGCAGAGCCTGGAGTAGTGAATAAGCTAATTAAAAAAGAAATTGAATCCGGTTTCATGATTGGTCCATTCGAAGCCCCCCCGTTCGACAAATTTCGCATCAGCCCCATAGGCGTGGCCACCAGGAAATTCTCGGGAAAAAAAGCGGTTGATAATCGACCTTTCAGCCCCCCATAATTCTCCATATCCGAGCATCAATAGTCTCATCCCCCTCGAGGAGTATTCTCTCAACTACCACGATATCGAACAAGCCATAACCATGATTAAAATAGCTGGACGAGGGGCATTGCTAGCAAAAGTAGATATCCCCTCCGCTTTTAAAGTAATGCCAATCCACCCCGATTCATGGCACCTATTCGGCGTAAACTGGCAGAACATGTATTATTTCGCCGTGCGCCTGACTTTCGGCTGCAAAAGCAGCCCAAAAATCTTCGACACTCTCTCCGAAGCCATATGTTGGATCCTTTCCAATAATTATGCAATTCCTCATCTTCTCCATCTGCTCGACGATTTCCTAATAATTTCACCCCATGACTCCGCCCCGAGGCTCACCTCCTCATAGTGAAAAAAGTTTTCCGAACTAGGATCCCGTTAGCTCACGAGAAAACATCGGGTCCAACTACATCCATCGAGTTTTTAGGCATCAATCTAGACTCAGCAAAATTCCAAGCCTCATTGCCTAAGGAAAAAATCGATCGCATTATTTTAATCGCATCCAATTTTACTGACAGCACAGATTGTGCAAAACGCGAACTTCTCTCGCTGCTGGGCCACCTAAATTATGCGATGCGCATCATTCCACAGGGCCGACCCTTTATCGCGCATCTCCTAGCCCTCTCTTCATCCGTTCATGCGCTGGAAGATCGGATCATCCTCTCCGCCGAGTCAAAAAACGAGCTTAAGTTATGGATTAATTTCCTCAATCAGTGGAATGGCTTAACTTTTTTCTACGACGATTTTATATCTCTCCCCCTCGATATCAAACTGTTCACAGACGCAGCTCCCTCGATCGGCTTCGGCGGCTATTACCAAGGACGCTGGTTCGCGTCCTCCTGGCCCCCCCAGCTCTTAGACACACCCCAGTCTTCAGCCTCCTCTGCCCTTTTCGAGCTCTACCCGATAGTCGTCGCAGCTTCCCTATGGGGAAAAGAATGGTCAACCAAATGCATCCAAATCCATTGCGACAACGAAGCAACCAGTGTACTGTATCAACAAAGGTCGTTCTCGTTCACCTGCGCTTATGCCACTCCTTAGACGCCTCATTTGGATCTCCGCATGCGACCACTTCATAATAACTGCAATCCACGTCCCAGGGGCTCAAAATCAAATCGCTGACTCTCTCTCCCGTTTCTCTTTTCAGAAGTTCAGGATGCTGGCACCAGAAGCAGACCCCACTCCAACTCCAGTACCTCCTTATTTTCAGCTGATCTTCCCATAAATCATCCGCTAAAATCCCTCCTGGACACGTCCATCGAATCCATCCTCCAAGCCGTTTCTCCCAGAACCCTGCAAACTTATTACACCACATGGAAATCGTTCAAATCATTCCACCTCTCTCACAACCTGTCGTTTCCCGAATTTTCGCTTCTAACAGTTACTTCATTCATTTCCCATCTTCACAGTATTAAAGGTCTCCAAGCCGGATCCATTAAAAGCTATCTAAGCGGCATTCAATTCTTCCATAAATTAATCCACGGTAAACCTACACCTGCAATAAATAACTCCCAAACGTCCCTTCTAATTAAGGGAATCCAAAGATCCCGCCCCACGCGCCCAGATACCAGACAGCCAATCACAATCGATATACTCACCAGATGCATCTCATCACTCCGTCTTGGATACCACTCCATCAATACCGCATACACGTTGGAAGCCATGTTCATCCTAGCATTCTTCGGTTTCCTCCGCTGTTCCGAACTGACCATAACTTCCTTATTCGACCCAAATATCCATCCCGTAATTTCAGACCTTCAGATCGTAGATAACGAAACCATATCATTTTTCATTAAACAAAGCAAAACGGACAGAGACAAAAAAGGCCATTTCGTCTATATTTTCAATCTTCAAACTCCCATCCGACCGTACCATGCGCTTTTTAATTACCTGCAGTACAAACTTTCCTCGTCCAAATCCCCACTCGACCCTCTTTTCACTAACGACTCCAATCATCCAGCTACGAGATTCTGGTTCCAAAAGCATCTAAAAGCAATCCTTACCAAATCCGGCGTCTCAGCAGAGCATTTCTCTAGCCACTCATTCCGCATTGGTGCAGCCACCACAGCCGCTCAAAAAGGTCTCTCCCAACAACAAATCAAAACCCTCGGTCGCTGGTCATCGGATGCTTTCAAAACCTATATTAGGTCTAGCCGTTTTTTCATCAAAAACGCTCACCAAGCCCTAACTAATTAATTAAATTACCACCTGCTGCTCCTCATTTCAATTACATCCGTTACACCTTCCGATTACATCTGGGCTCGCCGATTCATAAGGTTCGTTTTATCAATCACATGCAGACTCCCCCGTTCGCACGCAGCGATGACTCACCCGTTCGAAGGCCGGGTTCCGCCCCCCTTCCAAAACGCTGGTTGAAACCTCCCATTCGAATTGCAGTGAGAGTCTGCCCGTCTTAGTCGTCGCTGGACGTCCGCGCTCGTGTCGCCAGGAGGGCTCCCCATTCGTCGGGACGTGAGGAGTCGCGCCGGTCGAGCCCTCCCGACCGAGTCCAGCGGGCGCCTCCGTCCAACCCAGCGAGGCTTACCCGTCCGATGCCGCGAGCATATAAGTTCCCGTCGGATGCTGCGAGAGTTCTCCTGGGTGAACGGTTAAAACTCGTCCACAAATTCACGCTCGCATAATTTTCGCCTCAGCGAGCTGTCAGTTCAACTGAAGAATGGGCTTATCCGTCCGATGCCGTGAGCACCCAAGTTCCCGTCGGTCGTAGCTAGAGCCTTCCAGGTCGAACAGGCAAGCTCGTTCCTTGGTAAAATACATACCCTTCACTTTTTGGGGGGTTAAATTCTACGCTCGCTGTCATTCGTTTATTTGGCATTTTGGGGAGTACTCTGGGGTCGGGCCGAATTCTGAGCTCAGAGCCCTCCCCCCGGACAGCAAGCCAAATACGCATTATAATATTATATCAGATTACATTAACATGTAAACTCGTGAAATGAAGTTTTATGTAACAAAGTTCGGGAGGAGCATGTTCAGGTAATCATCCAATCAGCACAAGAAGAAGCCAGTATAAATAAAGCCTTCCCTTACCTCCTGTCTCATGACTTCTTCTCAGCATCCCACCACCACCCTTCACCCCACATTCGGCGGGGTCCGCTCATAGATACCTATGACCTCTAAGGTTAGGGGGGAGTACTCTGGGGTCGGGCCGAATTCTGAGCTCAGAGCCCTCCCCCGGACAGCAAGCCAAATACGCATTATAATATTATATCAGATTACATTAACATGTAAACTCGTGAAAGGTTCACGGTCGTGCGTTGGAACCGCAGGCGGTGAGTAAAACTGCTTCAAATGTCTGTGAGTTGTTAACTATCGGCGTGTAAGCACAGCAAGTAAACAACATGATCACTTACAGTTAATGTATCTATGGAGCATGCGATGTATGGTGTGTGTGTGTGTGTGTGTGTGTGTGTGTGTGTGTGTGTGTGTGTGTGTGTGTGTGTGTGTGTGTGTGTGTGTGTGTGTGTGTGTGTGTTTAAATACATTTGTTTAGCTGGCCACGTAGTGTCAATTTGTTTATTGTAAAAATAATTCATGTCCTCATAAACCACAAGTCTGTCTGTTTACAAGTTACAACACACGCAAAAGCTTCGCGCGCTCCCGCCCACACGGCACGCCTCCACCCGCTCAGGTTTTTCCGGAAAGACTCGGTACAGCCTATCTTTCTTTTATAAATATAATAAAACTAAAGACTTTTTGGAGATATGAAGGATGCAATACTACTCTATAGGTACTCAAGATTAACATGAGATTGAGTGAAACTAAGTGTTTCACCCCCCCTTTAAAGTCATTGTGTATTGTGTACCAAGTATTGAAGTGTTCAGGTGCCATGTTTATTCATAATTCATAATCTATTCAATATCTATTGTATTATTTATTTCCATGTTTTAAAGTAATGCATACACTTTAAATGTGTGTTTTAATTCAGTGTTATATTGTCTGAGGAAAAAGTTAATTTTGTTAAATTAACTAAAGTTACTTAAGTAGATGTTTTTATTTTTATTATTTTTATTATTTATTATTACAGGGACAGTGCATATTAATTAACATTGCTGCCAATATGCCAGAATTAGCCAGAAGGCAATTTTTCATCTGCAGTCCCTGGAAAGATGTTAAAAGTCACCCTAAAAGAGAATAAAATTAGCCTACATAAAAAAATACAAAATTGTACAATACATTTACATTTACAATTACTTAATTCTATATGTGAAATTAAATAAAAAAGATTACGTAATATTTACTTAATTACTTCAATTAAATGTTAAGTGTCAATTATATGTCAAACGAATTTAAGTCCAATAGTGAGTAGATTTTATTGATAATAACAGGTTAGTTGTACAGAGCAGAATCAGTAAAATGTACTTAAAATGTTTTAGTGCAAATTGTTACGAGGATTTTATCAAGTAACTCATACAAGTCCATTCTAAGTCATTCCTACAAGGAATGTTATTTTTTACAGTAAAACTTTCTTTTCTGCAAATAAATAGTACAGAAAACTGGTACTGAGCAAATAATCAATCAGAGGGAACTTTGTTTGCAAATGTCTAAAATGTTGTCACTTTTGCTTCATGCTAAACATTTTTTGATTCCCTTTCAAGGGAACTCGAGCTGCGTAGAGGCGGTGGGAACATCCCTGCGTGGTTGCATGGTGAAGCTTGTGTTAATCAGTCCAATGGAGAGTGAGACGTCATAGGCAGGTGACGTCATCGACCAGAAAACTATAAAGCACACCTAAAAACAGACCGCGCTAGCTTCTGTGCCTTCAGCAAGCGCTCTGTGTGAATCTGTCTCTATTTATTGTTGTTTGTGCACAAGCATATACATATATTAGACAGGAGTTTGCTGAGCAAACAGCTTGGATCTTGTGTTCATCCCTGCCCTCGCTTCATTACGAGTGGGGACACAAGCCATTCATGTGTTTGGGAGTGGAGCATGCACGGTCAGTTCTAGTAAATTAGGGCAGACAGTGTTCATTTTTTGAGAAAAGTGCAGCATGTCGCAGGCAGCGTGGAATCTACTGCCAAATATATCTTGTTGGGGCCTGCTCACTAAAGAAAAGGGTTTCAGAATTAAGTTTGGTTCTCCTCCACCCTATGGTGGTGGACCCTGAGCAGGCTCTGGTTATGTTATCGTTCCTGGGAAGCGACTCTCTGAGGAGGGTCGCAGCGCTGCCAGTTCAGTTGTTCCCTGCCGGTTCGCCACTTCAGGGCACCAAGATGGCTGTTCGACCAATACCAGAGGCCAGTCTTGAGAGACTGGTCCCCTTAGTAGATTTTCTGGCAGTGTGTAAGCTACTGCTAGATATATCTCATTGGGATATGCTCACTATAGAAAAGGGTTACAGAATTCAGCTCGAATGTCATCCACCCATATTTCTAGGGGTCCTCCCTACGGTGGTGGACCCCGAGCAGGCTCTGGTTATGTTATCGTTTCTGTGAAGCAACTCTCCGAGGAGAGCAGTTTAGTTTTTCCCTGCCGTTTCGCCGCTTCAGGGCACCGAGGTGTCAGCGTTCCCAAACGATTCTCTGATGAGGGTCGTAGAACAGTCAGTTCGGTTGTTCCCTGCCAGTTCGCCATTAGAGGGCACCGAAGTGGCTGTTCGACCAATACCAGAGGTCAGTCTCGAGAGACTGGTCCCCTTAGTAGATTTTCTGGCAGCGTGTCAGCTACTGTCAAATATATCTCGTTGGGTCCTGCTCACTATAGAAATGGTTTCAGAATTCAGTTCTTCTGCCCAAATTTCTTGGGGTCCTTCCTACTTGGTGGACCGCGAGCAGGCTCTGGTTATTGAGCAAGAAGTACAGACTCCTCCCAGCGGGGAGTCAGGGGTTTACAGCCATTACTTCATTGTTCCAAAGAAGGATGTAGGCTTACATTCAAACAGATTGTGTCACAGATTCAGTCCGAGGACTGGTTTGTCACAATAGATTTAAGGATACGTCCTTCCATGTAGTCATCCGTCCTCAACACAGGAAGTCCCTGATGTTCGCTTTCGGGGCGAAGTGTTCCAATATCGGTTCTTCCCTTCAGCCCAGGTAAAACCGTCTTCTCTTA
>JAZAVI010001621.1:0-12043 GCA_036326025.1 Chrosomus eos
ACAGAGTCCACTCTCATAAAACGGGCCAAGCCCGTTCGAGTCCCAGAGTACATAAGCGCGCCCACGAGCCCGTGTGCGCGTCCCACCTCTGCTCACTCTGTTACAGGGCCCTTAAGCTCCTCTCCAAGTGTAAGTCCCGCTGTTATAAGCACTATCAGCGCGCTCACGCAGCCCGCGAAGTGCGACAATGGGGACCATGTAGCCATTCACCCCCTAGCGTCACGCTTCAAGGCGTGGAAAGCTATTCCGGGAATCTCCCAGTGGGTGTTAAACACAATAAAGCTAGGCTATCGCTTACAGTTTCGTCGCCGCCCCCCTCGCTTCCGAGCGCGGCTAGAAACTACGGTGAACCCAGAAGCAGTGTCACTGCTCCGTTCAGAGATAGCAAGTCTGTTGTGCAAGAAGGCTATAGAGAGAGTGCCTCTGGCTATGAGCGAGTCGGGGTTCTACGGCCGTTATTTTCTTGTTCCCAAGAAAGACGGCGGTCTCAGACCAATATTAGACCTCAGATTTTTGAACAAAGCTCTCATATAGAGACCGTTCAAAATGCTCACTATCAGAAAACTCCTCGCGCATGTGCGCCAGGGGGACTGGCTCATATCACTAGATCTGAAGGATGCATACTTCCAGATCCAGATAAATCCCCTTCACAGGCCATTCTTACGTTTCGCCTTCGAAGGCCAGGTTTATCAATACACCGTCCTCCCGTTCGGCCTATCCTTGGCACCCCGTACGTTCACGAAGTGCATGGATACGGCGCTCGCCCCCCTGCGGAGTCAGGGGCTGCGAATTCTGAACTACTTGGACGATTGGCTGATTCTGGCACAGTCTCAGGAGGAGTTACTGTCTCATCGTACAGTTCTCCTCGACCATCTGAAAGCTTTGGGCCTCTCTGTCAACTGGACAAAGAGCGTACTACAACCCAGTCAGACTATCTCCTTCTTGGGTATAGAGCTGGACTCGGTCACGATGACGGCGCGTCTATCGACGCAGCGCGCGCACCGTGTGCAGCGCCTCGCCGCATCTTTTCAGATGAACAGACTCACGCCTTTGAAAACTTTTCAGAGAGCGTTGGGTTGTATGGCCTCAGCCTCTGCGGTGCTCCAGCTGGGGTTACTGCGCATGCGCCCGCTTCAGCTCTGGTTGAAGAGCCGTGTGTCTCACCGAGCGTGGACCTCGGGCCACCAGCTGATAAGGGTAACGCAGACCTGTATTACAGCTCTGCAGCCAGGGTTAGTGGCAGAATGGTTTCAGCGCGGCGTCTCTATGGGGACTGTTTCATGCCGAATAGTCATCTCGACAGACGCCTCCAACACGGGGTGGGGGGCGGTCTGCGAGGGCTCACCGGCCTTCGGCCTTTGGTCAGCTCAAGAGAGCCTCCTACACATAAACTGTTTGGAGATGTTGGCGGTCGAGAACGCGCTCAGGCGGTTTCTCCCGCGCATTCAGGGCCATCATGTGCTGATCCGTTCGGACAATATGTCCGTGGTCTCCTATCTAAACCGTCAGGGCGGAGTCAGATCCAGGAATCTTTTCCGGCTGACAGAGCGCATTCTAGTTTGGTCTCAGTGTCACCTGCTCTCGCTCAGAGCGTCGCACGTGCCGGGACAGCTGAACGACGGTCCAGACAGCCTGTCCAGGAACCCCATTCCCCCCGGGGAATGGTCCCTGCACCCTCTTACAGTCCAGAAACTGTGGCGTCTATTCGGCAGAGCAGAGGTGGACCTCTTTGCCTCGGCGGAGAACACCCACTGCCCAATATTTTTCTCAAGGAGCGAGGACGCGCTAGCCCAGACCTGGCCCAGCCGCCCGCTTTATGCCTTCCCTCCGGTCTCTCTGTTACCACAGGTGCTTCAGAGAATCAGAGAAGCGCAGCACTCGGTGCTCCTCATAGCCCCGCACTGGGAGGGTCAGACTTGTTTTCCGGAGCTCACGCAGCTGTCTCAGACAGCGCCGTGGCCCATTCCAGTCAGAGCAGATCTCCTCTCTCAAGCTCGCGGCTCGATCTGGCATCCCCACCCAGAGCGCTGGGCGCTTCACGCGTGGGTGATCAACGACTACCCGTTGCTTTGCCAGAGGGAGTGATTAACACGATCATACAGGCTAGAGCGGCTTCTACCAGAAGGCTCTATGCGTCAAAATGGTCTGTGTTCTCGAAGTGGTGCACAGAGAGGGGTCTGGACCCGCGGTTATGCGAGGTTCCCTCCTTACTAAATTTTCTCCAAGAGATGCTGGACAAGGGCAGATCCCCGTCCACTCTCAAGGTATATGTGGCAGCCGTCGCGGCGTTTGCTGAACCCCGACGCGGCCAGTCACTGGGCAAAGACGGGCTGGTAGTCCGCTTCCTCAGGGGAGCTAGAAGGATGAATCCCCCGCACCCCCCTTCGGTGCCGATTTGGGACCTTTCCATAGTTCTTGATGCTATGAAAGCTCCCCCATTAGAACCGTTAAACACCGTTGACCTAAGGTACCTGTCGCTAAAGACCGTTTTTCTACTCGCGCTCGCGTCAGTAAAACGGGTGGGAGACCTACACGCGCTGTCCACCAGCGCGTCCTGTCTTGAGTTTGGACCTAATGACTCATTAGTCGTTCTTAAACCTAGGCATGGCTATGTCCCCAAGGCGATTGGCACCCCGTTCAGGGCACAAGTTATATCCCTATCGGCGCTGCCTGCTTCCGATAGCGAATCGGATTCTAATCTCCTATGCCCGGTCAGGGCTCTGAGATTATATGTCACTCGCACAGCTCCGGTCAGACGATCCGAGCAGCTTTTTGTTTCGTTCGGCGGGCGCACCAGAGGGTTGGCCGCCTCGAAACAGTCCCTATCCAGATGGATTGTTGATGCCATTGCAGCAGCATACGCATCGAAGGACCTGCCATGCCCTTTGGGCATCAGGGCTCATTCCACTAGAGGCATGGCCTCATCGTGGGCATGGTCCAGTGGGATTTCCATTCATGACATTTGCGTGGCAGCGGGATGGGCTTCCCCTCCACCTTTGTCAGATTTTACAATCTGGAAGTACCCGCTTTGCAGGCTAAACTACTAGCAGTCTAGTATGTTTCAGCTCTTCTGGTTGAGCTGCACTATAGGGGGTTAATTCACACAGACCGAGTTCGTTTGTCCCTCTCTTTTATGTGCTTATGTACTAGACAATCATCGGCCCGCTCCGCTGGCCGTTTGTCACTGATACATATATTCATTCCCACTTTCGGTGTTCCCCGGGATGCCCCGCGGGACTAATAGTGGATGCTTAGCACGCACGGCGTTGACAATGGGTTCCCGTAGCGTAAGCTAGCTTACGCAATACGAGAGAACCTCTCGTAAGAGAACGAATCGGTTACCTAACGTAACCTCGGTTCTCTCTAGATGAGGGAACGAGTATTGCGTTCCTGGCCGTGCTTGTGCTACTGGCGATGTTCGCTTCAGAATTGAAAAAACCAGATTTATTCAGCCTATTCGGGGTATTTATAGCCTCGTCCACGCCCGCTTCGGGGGCGGTGACGTAGGGAGAGCGAGTCAGACTCTCATTGGTCGCGGGTTCATCCGCGCTCCCTCATAGGCTTAAGCAGTTCTCCGTGAGCGAACCAATGAGCGGCTAGCTAGCCTTCTCATGGTCTGCTGCAGCTGAACTGCGTTGACAATGGATACAAAATTATAGGATAATTTTTGGCTTCAATTTCTCAGAAAGATGGAATCTTTCCCGTAGCGTAAGCTAGCTTACGCAATACTCGTTCCCTCATCTAGAGAGAACCGAGGTTACGTTAGGTAACCGATTCGTTAGTTGTAAACCAGCTATATCAGCAGCCTTATTGAAATATGCCGTTTAAATTGTAATTTCATCACGTCAATATCGTATTTATTGTGTACGTAGTAGTTAAAAGTGAGGAAAGCGTTTTGAATGAAACCGTACACGCGCAGTAGGCTGTTTAGTCTCGGGCTCGCACGTAAAAACTGCGGGAAAAAAGTCTACGTTAGTGACTCGTGTGGAAAGTCTGCAGGCACATTTAAGAAATTCTCGTCAGAAGAAGCGACGGGGGTAAGTTCCAGTACAGTCTGCTTGTTTCTTCTGGAATGTCGATGTCGGAACGGATCGTTATTGCAAAAAAAAAAAAAAAAAAAATACGTTGGGATGTAGGGGAATTGTATGGCGTCCAATCTTTACAAACGGCAACTGAGGCAATGGTAAATAAATCGATTTCATATTAAGCATGTTCTCGCCCTGAAAACCCATTAAAGTTACAAGTTGTTAAGACCTGAGTTAGGCCTAAGTTACTAAGACTAATTTAGTATTAAGGCAGTGGTCATGGACCGCGCGATGTTTGAGGCCAAATAATTGTTTTTGCTATATTCACAACAGCGCCATTTTAAACACCAGGGCAGAAAAGTCAGAAATCCTACTTTAAAAATATGAATTGTTATAAACAGCATACTATTTAAATGTTAATGCAACTTTTTGTATTATGCTCATTTTGTTTAGCTGCTCAAGGGGAGACAGCTTTGAAGGTCCTGCAAACTTTGCTTCCCCCATCCATCTAACGTTACAGGAGAGGAGGAGAAGGCGTCAGACCCACCACAGAGGCACAGAGGTCCTTAACATGCAACCTGTAAGTTTTGCTTTAGTGTTTCTACTTCAATAAGAGTTGACGTTTGATATGCTTGATAACTATGAAAGTAATTTAGGTTTAGAATATTTCAAGGTGCAATCTCTGTTTGCAACATATTTGGCCATATTTGGTAATGTTTGTAATAAAAAAAATATAAATACTTTCACAAAAAAAGTTTAACTTGCATGTCAGTTATATTGCAACACTCTAAGTGATTGTGTGTAATCAACAGGGGACCAACATGGATGAATATTTACAAAATGACTGGAGCATCAGGGATGTGACGAGGGGGACACGTCAGACCTTTGCCACTGTTCCAGGCCACGCCATCGAGACCGAGTCTTTGCTGGAGGCTGGTGATCTTTGTTTCAAAGCCTTATTTTGTTTTTCATGTTAAATACACGAAGCAGTGTATCAAATTTATGGAAAAGAGTCGTCCTCTGTCAAATTTGAGGAAAACCCTGTGATATTTAGTCACAATTGAAATGTTTGTTGTTATTCTTAATAAATCAACACATCTTAATAAATGAAATCATAATCGTATAAGAGTTCAAATGAGTTGCTTAATGACTTTTAAAGGTGCATTGTGTAATATTTAGGAGGATCTGTTAACAGAAATGCAATATCATATACATAACTATGTTTTCAGTGGTGTATAAAGACCTTACTTAATGAACCGTTATGTTTTTTTTACCTTAAAATGAGTATACATTGTATAATTGTAATAATTGTATACAAAAAAATATTAAAGAGATGTATTAAAAATTAAAAAAATATATAAATAAATGATTGAAATCACATATTGGCCTCTCTGGTTTATTGTATTACAGAGACAATAATTATTTTACTAATTATTTGTTACTAATTTTAATAAGGCAATGAGACAGGAAATAACCCAGCACATGAGTAAGACTTAACCCAGCAAGATGGTCAATTTCACCCACTGGTTGGGTCAAATGAATGACCCAACAATATGAGTTAAATGGAAAAACCCAGCACTTGGGTCAAACCAACCCAGCGCGTGTTCTGTCCAATAGTGACCCAGCGGCGTGGTTAAGGTTGGGTTATTTTTTAACCCTGCATTTTTTAGAGTGTAGTGCTCAATTCTGGACCCAGCTGTTTTTGATCCAATCACCTGAGCTGTAAATGTCATTTGAGCAATTAATCTGGAGTTCTGTGGCACCACAACAATCCACCTTCACTTTAATGTATAGCCAGTCCATAAGCTGAGACATCATACATACAGTTTACATTTATATATACTGATGGTATTTATCTTATATACAGCAGATAAAAATATAAGATTGTAATATAATGAAAATCTGTTGTTTAAATGTTGTACTTCTATTTTCCAATGGCTATCAATGAGAACAATGTTGTGTATAGAATAATGGTGTAAATAATCTACCAGCAGGGACTAACTGGACCATGTTAGTCAGCTAAACAATGACCCATTGAAACAAATACAGATTAGATCTGATTAAAAAAACATTAATATTTTAAGATGAATGATTTTTTAATATGCTTTTTACAACATGCATTGCTATCTCTACAATTCTTTTTGTGTTATAAAGTGAGCTTTTTTTGGTTTCAACTTCTCTGCAGGTATTTTTAGTGACATTTTAATTCAGCAGCACTCCACCTCAACCCTGTATACTTCAAATGTGCCCCTATATGCCTGATTTCCCTGCGCTGATTCTGCTACACTGACAGATTGACGCTGCTGCTACTCCTTTATGAGGATTCCTCCCTCTTCTACATGCAGGGTTGTCACTCAGAATATATTGTTGTCATCAGGGCGTCTCTACTATTCCAGCATGTGTTTGTTTTCATTTTTCATTTCTTGCTCCAAAAATCACTCACAGGCTGTTTTTAAAAACACTGTGGCACCAAGGCATCAAATCCTGCTTTTTTAAAGGTGTTGTGATTGCATGAACAACACCGGATCAATACAGTAATACACGCCAGCTTTAACCAAATTACAGAGATAATGCAACCTTTCTGTTAATATATATGACAATGATTGCACAGGCTGATGGCAGTGCTAGAGACAGGCTGGGTGAGATCAAAGCGCTCTAACTGACAGCTCAACATATGCTGAATGAATTATTAAACATACAAGTGACCCTTTGCGAAGGAATAAATGGCAGATCCTCCTGGCAGCGCAAATGAATGCAAGCCAACCAAGGTTTATTTTTTTAGTAGCCTAAATCATAGCTTTATTCAATAAGTCACAGTATGGGCCATGGAAAGTTGGTCTATATTTACATCTGAAGAGGCAGCCACTCGACTGCTTCCATTAAAAGTGCGGCACGGTTACATTAATAGTAACCCTGTGGCATGAGAGGCCAATGCACAGTCCTTTTTCAATTCCAGCTCACAATGGATACGGTACCAAAACATTAGTCAGGCACCAATCAATGATCTTCTGAGAAACATTTACAAGACAAAAAAATATATGTTTGTATATTTTTTGATAATTTTTAACAAAAATTATAATGAAAGATTCATTAAGAATGTCCTTTGCTCAAATATTGTCATAATAAACAGAAATCTCAAATTGGAAATGCTTTCAGTAAATGCTACCATATTTATTTTTTTCACAACTGTGCTACAAACAAAATGGTAACCTAATTAAAAGTTTGAAGTTAACCGTGTAATTACATGCTCCCAGGTTCACATTTGAAATCCATTTGGGCTTTAATGTTGGTTCATGTTGCTAACCAGAGTCCTGTATTAGAGCTTCACCCATATGTGCACCTAAATATTCAAGTGAAATACTTCAGTAGAACTAATATTTTCAGTTAAACCCTATGGGGTTTCATTTGAATCTTTTGCCGAGTTTTTGTATGATTTTGCTTCATTTTTGGTATTCAGAGTTTGGAAAATAGGTCAAATCATTTACATTAAGGTTTTTGGTTTTTTATGAAACCACACCTGGGCTCCATTATTATATTGTTGCCTTAGAGTTTATTGATCATGTAGCATCTGAGGTATTTGCTCTAATAGAGGTAGAAACAGACATGAGTCTGAGGGTGAAATTTGTTCTGACAAGGTGAGGCAACGAATTTAGCAAATAACTTTCTTCACTCTGTTCTCTCTCTCTTTCCCTTCAGTGATAAAGAAGAACAGAGAAAAGGTGCATGAGAAATGAGGTGCACAAATGAATTGTTCTAATTACTCCTTCACTCAAACATTCAAATGAGCCCCAGCAGTGTTAGCAATGTCAGGGCAATTAGATATCCTGTGCTTAGTGGTTATGCCTCTTCTCTGTCTTATATTGCACACACGGTATAGGCAGGCAGATGCTAGGCATCTCTGGTGTAATAGATATTAGTGGCATTTTAACAAAAATGGAATGGAAACAAACAAATTCCATGTGTGGTGAAGAATTCAGATCAGGGAGAATGTGAGGTGTTCAAAACACATGATATAAATACTGGTTAAAAGAGGTCCCTGTCCTCCATGAATTATGGATATGGACACAACAACAAATATAGTTGACCTTCTGGAGTGATTTTAAATGGCCATGAAATAGCCTCACACATTGCCATAAGATGGCATTAATATGAAATGGCTCTGCACCTTGTTTTGTGACCCAAGGGAGGTATAAATCATCAATCCAGGTCTTACTCCTCTTTTGAGCAAGCAGCATAAATGTAAACCACCTGTCAGACCAAAAACCACCAGTAAGTGAGTTTTCTTTTTTATTTTGTTTGCTTTCTGCAGTGATGATGGTTAGACAAATGAAAATACTAAATCTCAAAGCTAACTAAATTAATTTTCAGGAAGCTAACATAACCAGAACAGAAAAAAAATGTTTATCTGGCTTTCCTGTCGAACCCGAACAGTAGAAAATGTAATATCAAAAGTATCACTCTTTTTGCAGGCATATGGAAAAACTACAATATTTACAAAGAATGATTCTATATTTACTGAGTAAATTACATTGCTCTACCTTGTTGCTAAGCAAGCATAAAAAGTTAAGCAACTGTACATACATTCCCAAACTAATATAAAGTCAATATAGCCCACAAACGGTCTGAAGCATGTGCAAGAAACACCTCAAGATGAAAATCCAAACTTTTTCTTTTGAAACCTTTTTTGTTTTTATCAGGCCAGCAGGCAATACATACAAGTATTCAATAAGAACCAGAACCAAATGCCTCATCCTTGAAAGGAGAGAGAGAATAAAAATAATGCAACAATATACTGTAATATATACAGTATATTTCCCATATGTAATATGCAAGCACGTTTTTAATCACTGTACGAATGTTAAAGGAGGCTGATAGAATAAAGGCTCCTGTCTGTCATTACTAAACTGACTAATCAGAACCAAAATTTCAAATGGTGTAATTAGGCTGAAAGGGATAGTTAAAAAAATCAACTGCTTAGTCTTCCAGTTGTTCTAAATAGGATACCGTCATATAGATACTGCTGTATCGATATATCAATACTCACAAGCTATTTATTTGATATCGATTCCTTTAAAAACATTAATATTGAAATAATATTAAAAAAATTTGGTTCCTGCATCTCTTACAAATGTTAAAATGGTATCAAGAAAGTATTGGTATTGTGGTTTCACCCATCCCTAGTTCCCTTTAGTACTCACTACGAGTTACGTCGTGATGATGAATGGTGTTTCGCTTAAAAAAGCCTATCCACTTCGAGATTATAAAACACGCCAAAGGCAAGAAAATGCCATGGGTCTGCAGAATTTTCATAGCGTAACTCCCCCCCACCTCGTGGATATATAAGGAAGGATGCTGGCAACATGCAGTTATGTTTTCGCTTTGTAGCCAAGAGTATTCTTCACTCCACAAGCCATTCTGAGATCATCTCTCTTCACTCTTCGAGACAAGCTTCTCTCCAGGTGTTGGTGTGACGGCGATTCCAGCGAGATTCACATTGCCTGCTGATTTGTGCAGTGATTTGGCAGTCGTGTGTTTTCTCCCTGGTCGCTTCCGCATCTGCAGAGTTGTCCCTCTCACAAAAGAGCTTGCGCGTGGCACGTCTTTTTAAAGATGTATCGCCCGTGCACTTCTGGTTGCGGTCGGATTGTTTCCCAGTTTGATGGGCACAAACATTGACTTGCATGTTTGGGCTTAGATCACAATAAGGCAGCGTTTGTGGATGGCTCATGTTCTCACTGTGGGAACATGACCATCGTGACACTGCGGTCGAGACTCGATGAACTTACTAGAGCGAGAGTCCCCTCATCCACACCCCGATCTACCCCCTCCACGTCAGGTGGTACTTCGGCTGGTGGCCAGGGTGACCTGAGGGTGACGGTGTGGAACAAAGCACCGACGATAATTCCTCGGCCCACAACCCCTCTTGCGTGTTGCAACCCGCAAGCGTCCCGATCGAGCGCGCTGGACTGTCTTCGGACGCTCCCCGTGTCTCTTTCGGCGCTCCAGACGAGGAAACTATGTCCATCGCTGCATTACAAGGTGGGCTCTAGTCCTTGTGATGATTCGGCTGTGCTTTTGCCCTCGGGCGTGCCAGCATTGTCCGAGTCATATCCCGAGATGACAGCCATGCTTTCCCGGGCAGCCGCAAGCATCAGGATAGAGTGGAACCCTCCGCCCTGTCCTGAGCGCTCATGGCTGGATGATTGGTTTTTGGGTGCTGTGGGCACTGATCCTCTTCAGTGCTCGCCTCCCAATACCATTCTTCCCGGAAGTGCACAAGGAGGTCACAAGGTCCTGGAAGTCTCCCTTGTCTTCCCGTGATCGCTCGGCGACCTCCTCCGCCTTTCCTCACCTAGATGGGGCCGCGGCCAAAGGGTACACTGGGGTTCCCCCGGTGGAATGTTCTGTTGCAATGTAGTTGTGTCCTCAGGGCGCTTCCTCCTATGGTGATCCAAAGCACCCCTCCAAAGCCTGTAGGTTTTCGTTGACTCTCGTCGTGAAGTCCTATAGAGCCTTTCGGGCATGCACCGCCTCTTTGCATGCCATGGCCATCCTGCAGGTTTATCAGGCACAGGTGCTCAGAATCCGGGGACTGGTAAGGACACTGGCACACTACACATTGGGACACTGATTACTCTATTTCTGGTGACATGACAACGTCCTCATTGCTCAACGCTAATACACAATGTGCAAATTCGAGGGCCGGAAAAATACTATTTAATAATAATAAAATGAATGTAAGCTTGTGCTTTCTGTTTAAAATGCAAAATGATAAATTGCATTTTTAGTAATTAACTCCAGAATCGTCAGAGCAACTCGTGACAACACTCATGGAAAGAATATTTGTTTTTGCTTGGTTGGTAATGTATTTGGTAATTGTCAGTGCATTTCTCTTCGTGAGACTAAAATAACTTTTGTGTAATAAATCCAAGCGTACCATTGCATGGAGAAAAAGACAGTAGGCTATTCTTGCAAAAACTAACACCAAGTATAAGTAATTATTGAGAAAATTGTAAATGTTTTAAGGGGCATTTGTTGCCACCTTGCTTAGCCCAGTTATCATTTGCTCATGAAAGCTCATGATAGGGGATACGAGTGTGGGTGCCCACCTGCGAAAACATAACTCAGCACCAATTGCAAAATGTTTCTCTCGTTTTTTCACAATAATAAAGTGATTATTTTTAAAATTATAAAAAAATAATACAAATTAAAATGCTCAGTTTCACACTATATGGTGTGCTCTAAATAATTAGTAAATATTCACTTTGCTGAGACCTAATGTGATAATCCAATTTATGAGCACTGATACTGTGTCACTGGCTCGAAGCAACAGGGTGTCATAAAATCAGCCCACCCTTTCCAGAAGCACATTATAATGACCCGTGATTAGATTTACCAATTTTAAAGAAAAAAATTAGTCAGTGGTGTGTACTTTCATTCTCACTCTGGGATATTAAATAATTTAAAAAATACCCTACATTACCCCATTTGCCACAAGTGCTGAAATCAGAGGACATTAACCCTTTTTTAAAATTTTTGCCTTCATGAGTAAAGCTTTGGATTACTGTAAAACACAACCCCCACGCACACACACACACTGACATTCCAGGCTAATGAGGGCCCTTTTTGTGAAAGGGGGAAAAACACGTAGGTTGTTTATTCCTTTAGACATTTTTTCAAAGCCCCCTATCCACATGGTTTTTGGGAATGATAATCCACCGTATGTTTAAATCAATCCATATCATCAAAATTTGCCATTTAAAAATCATCGCCCCATAATTTGGGTTTTACATATTAAACATTTGGGGGGAAAAGACAATGAAAGAATAATGGTGTAATGAATAATTTCCTTTTCCCTTTTTAAAATCCAGTTGGGAAAAAAAACCTTCTGTACACCCCATACAAAATTGCTTAATTTAAAATGTGGTTGCTTCTGACCCAAAGCCCTGTTGTGGATATAGTTATACGTATGCATTAAACGTAATTTGTCTTTTTAAATTGAATTTAATTTTTCTCCA